>BLKR01003580.1:0-135000 GCA_011170035.1 Teleogryllus occipitalis | reverse complement strand
TTTTGCCGTTGGTGATGAGTCCTAAATTGTTTATTTTAGCATTATGTGGGAGAAACTGCTGGGCAAGACTTCTAATACAAAGCAGTGGGTATGATTTTTCAAGATAAAATAAGTATACTTATTAGTGAGCTAGAAAATTGGATTGTGACTGATGGGAGAATAAAGCAAAATGCTTATTTTCACTGTTCAAAAGTTGGTGAATCATAGAGCAAGGAAGATACACTACTATTTCTTTATGGTTGAACTTAACTCTATCAGGTGTAGCATTTTATTTATTTATTTATTTATTTATTTATTAACACTCATCTGTTTATCTATAAATTTAACGAAGATTATTATAACAAGTATTGCAGTAAACAAATATATTGAAAAATGTATTTGTTGATATTGTATGAGGTTCTGTATAAACATAAGGAGAAAGTATCATTTGACCTCAAAGAAGTAGTTGCTTTTCTATGCATAAATTTCTCTTAAAAAGCATGACTACTGATCCATAATTGCTCTTAAAATAGAGTTCCACATATTTCTTCTAAAGGGCCAAATTTTTGTTGTGTGATATTGGCAAACATTGCACTGACACTAGCACCGCTAACCTTGCACCCTTTAGTTTTGCATACAGTCAATCAGGTTCCAGAGAAGAGTTGATAGGCCCCGACTACCAAGAAATCTTAACACTAAACCAAACAGATTCCTTAGGCTCCTGTTGGATGATGTAATAATTCTCATTTATTGATCACCTATGTCATTATCTGGTTATTATATGGTGAGGACTGTAATTGAAGACTTGTAAGACCGGAGATAAATAAGAAAGAAAAACATACACAAACAGAAAATGCATATCTGAAATGATTTTATGCATAGGAATTTAGCTGGGACTTCAAGCAACAATGATTAAATATGAAAAGCATACAAGTGCAATAGATGCAAATTGAGTTTTAAAAGTAGTTTTGCTTGAAAAATCAATGTCTGAACTTCCAGGCTCTAGTCTTCATCATTGGGTTTACCTGGTCGTCAGCAGCTCTTATTTTCTTCTCTCCATTGCTTTATCCATTGGCTCAGTCTCCTCTCTTAAGGTGATGTAATAATTGTATTTGTCACCTACCTATTGTCCTCATAGCCTTTTATAACTATTCTAAACACTTCTGTCACTTTTTCCCTTCAGAAATGCCCTGTAGTGTTTGTTTCATTTTGTTATCTCTCTCAACAGAATTATTATTCATGCTTCAGAATATCTTCATTTCTGCATCTTTTCCATCAACCTTTCCTATCCTTGAAAACACATCACATTTTGAATATGTCTAATCTTTCTTTACCTTTTTTCTTTTCTACATCTCTTTTCTAAACAAAGCATTTAAGTCACCATTCTTGAGCCTTAACAAATTTTCTCTTCCACATGTATCCTTCAAAAAATAAGAATACAATGTAGATGTATTACTCATGATTTACATTTAACACCTTACATTTTGTAACATTGATTCTTACCAAAATTAGAATTTTACTTTCTGCCTTGAATGTCTGATAATGTGTCAGGGAACACCTTACTGCAATTTGAATATATTCAGAGGGGGAACACTTTCAATAAACTCGTGAATGAACTATTGACATGACTTATAACTTAACAAGAGTAAAGTTAATTAATTTATAGGTTTTTTAAGGTGATTCTCGAATGCTTTTACTTATTAGCTTAATCAGAGGAAGCCCATTTGTTGAAACTATTTTTTCCACTTAAGTTATCTAAAGTCAATTCTCTAATGTCCTATTGTAATATGATGTCGTATGATATTTATTTTGTAAGTAACTTATAAAGCAAAGAGTTACTAAATAAACAAAATAATGAACATTTGAAGCAATTACCAGTGATGTTTAGAGCAGTTTTGTAATATAATGCATTTATGAAATCCTTGTTAAACCCAAAAATATACTTCTACATTTCAAATAAGTCGTGTGTTATACATTGAAGAAGTATTTCACATTGCAGTTTTTGCCCTGAAGATTTAAACTTTATTTGTTTTGTAGGTGTCCAGTTTCAAATTTCTCATATCGTTTACTGGATCAAATGATGGGTGATCCACTGTTCAGAATATCAGATCTGAATCCTGCTTTGTATCGCAAAGCCCGGCAGTTAGAACGCACACGACAGCTACGATTGCAGCTTTACTATCTTAAGGATTTCATATTTACATGCCGCTTTGCAGAAGAGTAAGTTTATTTGACATTTTAAACCTAGAAGATAAGTTGCATAAGCATGTAGAAAATGATTTTATGTGCTTATACAGTGAAACTTGCTGAATAGGCCATCTCAATTAAACAGTCACCTCCATTAACGGAGGCATTTTTGTGCGGAACTCATTGGTTTTCCCACTAAACACACATACATTTTTTTCCCCTTTGAAGTGGTCTCTTGGCTTTGCAGTTAGTGGTGAGGCATGGTTCATAGATTAACCTGTATTAAATGGTGACAACTTCCTGATGAATTTCCGATTTTCATCTGTAATGTTATAAAAAGTTGAAGATCAATTAATATTGCTATATATTCAGTATCTTCCTGCTTCTAGATGCAGTATCAATGATATCTAGACCTTATTATTTGCAGGTTAGTTTCAAGTAACAAAAAATCAATAAATTATTTTCAGACATGCTCCAATATTTCCTCAGGATGTGAAAGGCATCTTCAAATTTAGTTGGCAATGAAGTCCACAAGTGGGAAGACCAGAGACATGAAAAGTAGGGTGGGAAAATGTGAATTTATTAATATTTTATACCTGTTGTTGAAGTGCTAATACACAAGGAAGCGTCTGGAATTCTGTAGATTCAAAACTTAAGATATCCATCAATATTTCACTTTCATAACAAGCAATACATCTACTAACTTCACAGCAAGAAGTAAAATTAGGACAAATGTGAGATTCCTGTATTCACATAATTACTGGTAAGTGGCCATGTGTTCTAATGGCCATTTTTGTCTGAAATTGTGAGTGGTAGCTTAAAACAGGTTTCACTGTATAAAAAAAGGGAAAATATTTTTTATTTACCTTCATTTTAACTTGAAAATTGAGACATAGTTCTGGGAATCAAAAAATTAATTTTTCTTTGTGTATAGGTTGCAGGAAGTACTCAAAAAGGAACCAAGTTACATAATAACTGATTTAGATATTTATTCTCTATGTGATCTGCAACAAGTAAAGACTGGAGAATTGCCTAATCATTTTCGAGATGTAATTCTCAATTGCACCCAACATGTAGCCGAGTGCTCGGTAAGTAATTTTTATTGTAATCACGTTTTTTTATGAGCATATACGAACTAGAGTTATTAGTAGGATGTAAAAAGTTGATATTTTTTATTGATATTTGTTTTTAATATAATAGTCTTTCATTAAAAAGTCATTTTGATATTAGTTCTTTAAGTGATCATTCCAAAAATACATTCGCTTTTAGATGGGAACGAAGTTTCTCACATCTATCACAAAAGTGAAAAATGGAAATTCTTAAAATTTGTTTATGTTGTAGTTTTGTAAAATTAAGTACTAGTAAATTATCATATTACACAATCAAACTTCAAGTTTTGTAATATTTATTTTATTTTAAAATATAATGATAAAATATGAAAATATAAATGAGTATTCAAACTAATCAAAAACAAATTTTGTTTTAATTTTCAAAAATTGTGTTAAAATAGGTAAAAAAATTAACACAATTTTTAGTGAAGTTACTTGTATTTAACCCTCGAGGTAAGTGGAGTTTGAAATGAAATATTCCTCTTGGAGGGTGTTTGTAACCATTAAAGAGTAGTTACTTACTTAGGGGAAAGCTAAAGGATTTTAAAAAGCTAAAATTTGTTATTGAATTTTGAGAAGCCTTTAATACATTCTCAAGATCTCATGTCAGATTTTATGTAAAAGTGCATTGAGTTACTATAATTCTGCATGTACATGTCTTAAAATATTTATCTAATGTCAGTAGGAATTAATTAAAACTATCCTTTACAGTTATGCTATGCTCGTGGTTTTGTGTGTGAACTTTGTCCCTCGAAGGAAGTAATCTTTCCCTGGCAATTGACTCGCGTGACGCAGTGTGGTACATGTGGCCAGTGTTTCCACTCTGGCTGTTGGCTTGGAAAAGAATGTCCGCGGTGCAGACGCCGCAGTGCTCGACGACATAGTGGAGAGGAGATTACGGTTGCCCCAGAAGCAGCTAGTGCAAGCCCTGTAGCATCATCAGTTGCTGCGTGAGTGAATGATAAACACTAGCATCACATTCGTAGTGATGTCATTGGAATTGGTCTCTGCATGATTACATTAAGGCATAAAGAGTACACTGCTTATTCTCCCAAGAGATGTGTAGCTACAAAAATTTTGCCGTTGTGAAACCATAGAAATATGATAGGTCATTATGCAAAGGAATGTGCAAATGAACTTTCAACAAATGATCATTGTGTTATCAGTTCAATTTTCGGTTTTATTGTTTATTTGCAAAGTGTGCTTTCATAGATGTTTCTTTGCTAATGAATTTCCAGAAATCAATATTTTGGCTTAGGGCAACAGACAAAGGGGTTGAATTTTATATGGCAAACTGCATAAACTGAGTTGAAGAGTGAATAAATGTTTTTGAAAACTTTTGATTAATTTTCAAGCCTGATTTATAACAGGTGCTCGTTTTTGAAAATCATTCAAAAAAGACTTCACTTGTATGTTCTAGTAATTTCAGTATATTTTGCAATTATAAATATGTACTTGCTGACAAGTAAATTATTCACTCTTTTCTTGAACAGAGATACATTTGCTTGGAACTGTAGTGTTATTCTTAAAATTCTGTATAAAAATTTTGAGAATGCCAATCATATACAACGAAGCTGAAAGCAGTAAGAATGACAAAAATTGTTTGATTTTACGTAAAGATCATTGCTCAGTACTTGTAGTTTGTCACGTGTGATATGGGTTTTTTGGTATGGATACAAGTTTTGTGGAAAGAAATTGTTTATATGACACATTTTCATAAATTTAAGAAATTGCAGTTGCACTCTGTTAAGAAAGTTTTCAAGCATCTACTACTTAAGAAAGGAATCATTTGATATGTACACTTGACTGACTTCTTAAGTTTCTTCAGGAACTTTCTAAGAATGAAAAATGAGTGTATATACTATAAGCTTTATTTTGATCCTTTAATAATTAAATTTCTTAACAAAGCTCTACTGTAATTTTGCATACTAAAAATCTAGTTTTGAAGTAATATACAAAACGTATTCCAGTGCCAGTCTTGCATTTGTGAGACAAGAAATAGAGGGAGAAATGTGATGTGTTTAAAATATATATAAGAATCTTAAATAGGTGCTTTAAGAAAATATGGCAAAACATCTTAGGGCTGTGGGACACAATAGCCTTTGCAGTTCACAACAACTTAAAAAGTAATTCCTCTGTAGTCTGTGATAAACATTACAAACCAAAGAGAAACTAAAATAATGTAGAATGTTGTTTTGAGAGCTATGTGCACATGATTGTCACTTGCTGACAGACTGTAACTGCTCACTCATCTTATCTCATCTCATGTGAAAAAACTCACCTGAAAATTATGGTTAAGGTTCACAAATGAAGGTCTGTGAATAATGAATCTAACATTCAAATTAAAAAAAGAGGAGTTAGGAGGGGAGCATGTCTTAAACTTTCTTGTTTCAGTTTGAAAAATTAAGTCATTTTTGTGTTACGATAAGAGCATTATCTTGTATATGAATTCCCCTTTTTTAGTTCTGAAAAGGAATATGCTTTCTTAACTTACAATATACTAACCTGTTTGGCACTGAACTTGTTCAATTCTCCACCAATGTACTAATCATTTTCCACTTATTATTTATTTATGATTTTTCTCCTACAATTTTGGGATTAATTCCTTAAAACAGTTGTCCTTTAATCATAAAGTTGGTTGGGTGATTTGACTTAACAATTTTTTTTCGTAATATAGATTTGGATGAATACATGCCTAGTGAAATAACTCTTCCAATGTATCATGACAACATCTACCTGTTTACATTTTATAATTTTAAAAAAAATTTCTGTTCTTACAATAAGGTATTTTTCTACCATTCCTGTAAGGATCAATTTTCATTAATCAAGACACAGGTTTTTTATTTGTATAATCTTGATGTGAAGTTATTGACCATTTAAGAAATTTGTATGAATATTTTCTAAAAATATAGTTGACAGTGGTAGCATGGGAAAAATGAATGAGTAGAAAGTATCACCAAATGGTAATTTTCAAATAGTTATACCTCAGGAAGGACCTTAAATAATATTCATCTGTTGAATTACTTTACATACACATCCTTACTTAATACAATTCTTCAGTAAAATTAAAATGTATGAACTGCTCATAAGTTTGATTTCTATATATAATCAAATTATAGAATGAAAAGTTGTTGAAGTACAGCATAAAAAATTCTCTTATGTAAATCTAGAATAAAAAAACCCTTTACGTAAGCAGGATTGCAGCAAAATCCCTGGAACGCTGAATTTGTTGCCACTTGAATCGTACGAAAACTGCATGTCTTTTTATGTATAAATCTTCAGTAGGACTAGAACAACAAAGTCTAAAAATAGAAGATTTTTTGCTCATTAAAATTTTAATATCAGAAATTCTTTTTAATTAAACACAATTCAGTGTCAGACTATTCATTATTACGATTTAATAAATTGTCATCTCACTATAATTAAACAAAAAATATCTCATGATGATTTACTACTAAATTTGGATATTTCTGTTAAAATAGAGAAATCATAGAACTTTCTTATTCATTTAATTTCATATATTTGAAAATTAAATTATACTCAGGATAATGATTAGGACAACTTTGCAGGTTGGTATTCATTAATAAACTAAAGTAATTGAACATTTGATGTCTTGTACGACTCTACTTGGAAACCTCAAGACCAGTAATAGACCAGCTTGATCTGATCACAGCATTTTAAAGCACTAAGAAAGAATCTGCCCCAGCTCATAGTGTTGTGCTTTACACCTGTTAGGTGACTCCATACTTGGGTTTCTCTTGCAATGCGCACATAAAATTTCCATGGGACAGAAAGGGAAACATCAGGTGAGCTACTTTACTTTGGTTTCCCATAACTGTGATAGCAGAGTGTTGACTCAGTATAACGTGTTCCTCCCTCTTTAAAAACAAGACTCGTAATGTAATATGTTCTAAAGATAATGTCTTTGATCCCAGTGAAGAAACTGATAAGTCATTAAAACTTAATTTTACAGGAGAGCAAAAAATAACTTTCAACTGAAGTAAATCAGAAATTAATGATATTCAAATGAAACTATTTGTTTGTAGATTTCACTTGAATATCATTAATCCCTGATTTAGAGCACAAGTTGAAAGTCGTTTTTTGCTCTCCTATAAAATTAAGTTTTCATCACTTATTTATCAGCTTATTTACGGGGGTCAAAGATACATGCCAGACAATTAATTTTTCCACGTGTTTTTCTTCGATAGTTACTTTTCCAAGTAGTTTTCTTTCAGTGTCTACTATGGTCCCTCATGCTGTGCTACTGATAGTTGGTCTATTTATTTCTGTAAATGAGCCATCTCTCTTTGTATTTGAGATAAATGTGTGTCCTGTTAAAATTGAAAATTACTGCAAAGTCTCACAAATTACTATCATTATGTGGCAATGGTTCCAAACTTTTGGGTGTTAGGTTTTTATAATTTGTTCTTCACTTGTTAATTTGGCAGCTCCAATGACAAACTGTGCTAGACAACAATGTCAATGCTTTGAAATATTTGGCCTCTGTATTACAATGTAAGGAAAGATGTAGACTGTCATTCAAAACTTCTGGCGATATTGCCTAATTACATCAAATTTTATGTGAACTGTGACTGTGGAAATCATTGTCAGTATTTGCTCATCACTTTCCTTTGTTTGTGAACCTTCCCAGAAAAACATCCATGACATGTTTAAAAACTGATGTTTATTGAGTACTGATTGTTTCATTGAGATGAGAAAGGTGGTGCAAAAGTAATGAATTGATGATATTGTGATGCTTACTGACATTCTATATTAATAGCTTGTGACCAAATGTTTTTGTGTTATCTGGTGTCATTTTTCATTTTATATATACTTCTATCTCAGAAATCTACATTTAATTTCTTGAAATATTTTGTGCAAGTGCCATGTAGTAAATTTAAAGATCTGTTGATCAGTATTTTTCTTTGCATTTACTACTTTAACAGACACACAATATACTAGTACTAGCTATGTAAATATATTTAATACACTACTTACATACAATGCAGCTATTCTATTTTTCATTGTAGATCAAATATGTATTTTTCATGATGGAAATCCTTGCTGGCAAGGATACATGATCTTATATACTTACTTTCTAGCATGTATAGAATTCATGTTTCACAGATGTAAATCGGGTTATGAAATTTCACTCTGTAGATATGAGTGTACATTAAAGTAATTTATGAATATTTATTAAAGTGAACCTACATATGTTAAATTTATGCTCACTTCCTTGATATGTTGCTAATACAGATTAATGAAGCACGTCTCATTATCTTGTATTTCTGTTTAGTAAAATTTATGGATTTAGCCATTATTACATGTGTGCTGTTATCCCCAAATAAAAGACTGTTGCAATTATGTGCTTTTCTTCATTGTTATACATTTGAACCTTACTCATTTTAATCACTAATTATCATCTTACTGTTGATTTTAACCTCTTAACCTCAAACCATTAGGCAGTGTTGAATACAACATTCTTGTCATCTTTAGTTATCTGCAGGTGGCTAAATAATATGAAAAATTTCTGTACTAATATTGTTTTCTTTCTGTCAGTTTTTTTTCGTACCAGTTGCCCATACTAGGTGAGTTTCCAATTTTAAGTGTCTTTGCATTGTGTTAATTTTTTGTTGCAATAAGTATAATGAATAGGACTTCAGTCTCATATCTGGCTCCATACTTGAGGTTTATGTACCTCAAATTACTCATTTGACTTCTGAATCGCATTTTCTCATGTCTGAAAAACTGAATTAGTCCAAGTTGAAATTACAATGTTTCATTGATCAATGTTAATGGTAGTTTTCTTGACTAATAAATCAAGTCAAGTGCATGACTGCAAATTGAGTGAGTTTCACATTGAAATCCACCTTGTGAAATTTGTCCTATTTGTCCACCATCTACTGGAAGAGTGGGTAATGAAAGTCGATTCTTTACTATTGTAACATTTCTGTAACTTATTTTCAACTGTAATTTTTGTGCTTGATATTGGTTCTGAGCGAATGATATACAGAAAACATTGAAATTTTTTGTTACAGCAATACACTTATTCATGCATTGAGAGGTAGTTGTATTTGGAAATAGAATGTGAAAGATACCTAAATTTTTATGTGGAAAAAGTATATGATATTCAAGTTCTTATAAAGAATCACTAATGAATGTTAAGTGGTTTTTACTTTCACAGTGTGTGTTCACTTGAGTTCATTGTGAATTCAGCAAGCGTGGTATGGAATTTTGTTCAGATGATAAAAGGGAGTGTAAGATGGAATTACTGCTGTTTCAAGTAAGTAATTGTTTGTAGTAAAAATATTAAAAATTAATTTATCTTCTCTTTTAACAACTGGATTGTTTCAACAGGATTTAATGAAAATTGGACCTCTTTATTAAGAAATGAAGAGATTTTCTAAACATTCCTTTCATTTCATTTTCTCAATAAAAAATTATCACTATTATGATTGGAAAATGGCAAGAGAAACATCATTTCATGAAGAATTTTTAAAATACTTTAAATGTAGGAGATGTTTTCAAGATTTTACAAAGTAATGTGAATATTGTCACATTCTAATCGTTTGTAATAAGAAATAATTAACTACTATTCAGTTATCTTTTGTGATTTGGTGTGTAGCAGTAAGAAAACACAATCTTTGTTATAAGAAATTATTGAAAAAAATAGGTAATTCAAAATTAAAATGTAAGTAGCAAAATTCAATTAAAAAGTTTAGAGAAAACAACAAGCGTGTCTAGAATAGAAGATTCGAATCAGATATGGTGAATATAAAAAGATGTAGACTGCATGAAAATAGAGAATGTTGTTTTTGTTGTTACAATTAAATAAAGTGTATTTTAATAATATTATTTATTTAAAAATTTACTGGCAATCAAAACATGTTTTCGTGAGAAAACCCTGTTATGTTAGTTCATGGCTATAATGTTTGAATGTTAGAATATACAGTTAGAATTATCTTCAACTTTTTTTTTTATTTTCTTTCTTCAGGGTTAGTTAAAAAAAAAGGTTACAAAAACATTTTTACAAATGTCCAGCAATTTCAATGCTAGCTTTAAAACAAATTGTGAAATAATTCAAGAGGGAAAAAATTCAGTTTCTTGATTATTGTAAACTATCTAATTAACACCTTCGATCCTGAGGGATACACCATGCGGTTAACTGCTGTGTCCTGGGCAATATAGCTATCATTCATAAAACAAAAATTATCATATATATATCAGTTAGAAATTCATAAAATTTTGTTTCGTCTTTTCTCTTTAAGTCTGTAAGTATTTTATGTTCATTTGATTATAAGATGGTAGCGAGAATGGAATTCAGTTTCACATGTCAATTTTATATTTTTGCGGAAGTAAACATTTTACAAAATGTGGGGGAAACACAGTGAACTTCATGTGCCAACAATACTGGTGCACTATAATTATATTTTGTTGAAGTTCAGATTTAGTTCCATTTGCATATCTATGTATCTCTGCCTTGATTTTTTGAAATATGATGGGGTAAAAAAAGTGATGCAAAATAGTCTAGTTCAGTTGAGTCTTCATTTATATGAAATTTTATTTCTCTGGTTTTCTTAAACACTGGTAATTCAGATTGTTTATCAATTTTACAGCATTCTAAAGGGAATGAAAACTTGTGAATTTGAGAAGACTCATCAATAGAATCATTGGCATCATTATTTCTCTCCTCAATATAATTTTCATTGCTCAAACTAGACAACAGTCTAGGAATAAAATTGACGTCCTCATCAGAAGAATCCAATTCTGATCTACTATTCAAAAACTCTTCAACTTCTATAGTTGAGTCACAGTGAATTTTACATCTGTGTCTTCTAAACATCTGTATGTGTCGCAAAAAACACTTACGAAGAAAGATGTTCTGAACGTAGTTGACATGGCCCACAAGTATGAATATTCAATTGCTTCCTGGAAAAATTCCAAATACTTGCACATAATATAAGCACACAATGGCATTTCTCCTGTGACCCCCTTAATGATCCTAAAAAGCATATTGTAGGTGCTAAGAACATCCGAAAGAGGTTTTTGGCTGTCAAAGAAGATAAATAGAAGGACGTGTGACACATGTTCATAGGACACAGCAGTAAAATGAAGATGACATATCAGATACATCTGTAGAATCGAAAGTGTTAAACTCTACATTGATCAGGCATTTATCTAACACAATCATGTATTAGATAGCGGGTGCACATGCCATTGTGTGAATTTTGCATAACATGCCTTTGCACTAACACCAATTACTACACTTTCTTCACTTATGTGAAAAACGAAGAATAATGAAATAACAATTTTTATTGAGGGTATATTGTAATCTGTTGTCATTAGGAGGTGGATTTTAATTAAATGTCATTTTTTCAATGCCTTTTAGTATAGACATTAATGTTACGTTATGACCAAAGTAAATGACTCATTTGTATGTTTTCATTTTCCATCAGTGTCAGCCATTGTAAGTATGTAATCCATCACAGGTTCCTGTAACACTTACTGGTGCCATTGTCAGGTCAGCCATTTTCGGGATAACTATAGACAGATTTCCTGGTAAAGAACATTCCAAACCAAAAGTTTACATGCTGACTTCACTTGAATGAAAGGAAGAAGCTTCGATTACTCAGTAACATATCCAACAACTTGATTTGTTCATCTGAACTATTGATGAAATATTTTTACATCATTGTTCTTTGCTCTCAGGGCTTTTTAAAAACGTTATGAGAGTATTTTATTGATCATTTTTGGGTATGTCTAGGTCATCAAAATCCACCTCCTAGTTATCATTCTGAAATGCCTCGCTTGGCTCCAGTAATAGTTTTTTCCAATCTATTAGACACGAATTGTATCTTTTCCCACCCTATTTGTCCACATCTACCTATTCTAGTGCATCCCTACCCCCAATGGCAGATTAATACTAATGGAGGCCCTAGGCGAATGCAAATGAGCCTCCCCCCCCTCATTTTCATTGTCCTTCCCCTCACAATATATGTTATTAGGGACTTAGGATTCTGAATTAATACATTAACAAATCTTTAAAAAAATGTGATGCAAGATTATATTCAATTACATTTTTTGCATTCCCGGAAAATGTAACTCAAAGGGGGGGGGGGTTAAGGCAGTGTTACACTGTGTTACATAAGGGTAGGGGGTATTCGATTGGTGTTATGTAACATTGATATTTTTAACATTTTTTAATGTGTGTTGGAATACTTTCTTTCTTGAGTTTTATACTAAAACATTAAAATATAATCTAATTAATTTGTTTTAAAAACAATTAATTTAAAGTTATTAGAAGTTGTTACAATAAAAGTAAATATGTATTCATCAATTTTTTATTGAATCTGTAAGATTACTAAGAAATTATTCACAAAACGGATCTGTAAAATTTTCTAGAATATAATTAAATTGGCATTGTGGACTTCGCCCATGCACCATCTACAATGGCAATGTGTGCACGGCTTCTGATCAAAAAATTTTCTCACCTATGCGTCCTTCCTTCACTCAAATCTTCCCCCTATCTTTTTGTTTGATGCAGTCAGCATTGACGACTAATTCTGACTTTATTTGTCATAAATTTTAATATACAACACAAATGAAATTAATACAATTATTTTACTGTGCTGTAATTTACTTCTTGCATTTACAAGGGGGAGTGTTGTTGCCAGCATTACATATTTATTTAGGGAGGTGGATTCAAGAGCACATTATGGAAGCGTTACAGAGAGAAGAAGGGGTATTCAAAATACTTCAGATTTGCGTTACGTAATTTATGGACGGCCCCTTAACAAAATGAGTGACTTTGTGTTCAATAATAAAAATATAGTTTTCACAGTTAAAAATGTACTCACTTTTCACTTTCACTCGTTCACTTATATGCGGTCATTGAATTTAATAGTTGCATTTCTGAGCTCAATTTGTCTAAAAGCTTTATAGTAAATGGGTCTATCTTGGCTACATTTTTTAAAAAAAGTTGTAAAAACATGGTTCATGTTGTCTGGACCTCTGTCCTTGGAGGTGCACCCAGGCAATTGCCTAGCACTGCCTTTTGGTTAATCCATCACAGTCTGGCTCTGTAACCTAACATCGCCTTCCTCTATCCCCACCCTCAAACCCCAGGCTACTTCACTCACTTTTTTACTCAAATAATTAAGAAATCTATAATAAAGAAAAGAAACTTTACTATATGTAGGGTAAAGTCCCCTAATGTGGAATACGTTCCTAATATGAAGTATCGGACCTGTATTGAGCTGTTGTCTCAAGAAAAAATTTGGGAACTACTTTGAAGCAGAGGCGAAATTAGGGTCTTGCAGTTGGGTATTCTGAAAATCTTATATTACTTTTTTATTATTATTATTATTATTATTATTATTATTATTATTATTATTATTATTATTATTATTATTATTATTTTCTCATCTTATTGGTACATTTGAATGAATTGCACAGATATACAGAATCAAAGCACAATACATCTATTTTTTAAAAAGAATTTATAATACATTGTTTCCCATGAATTTCCGTATTTTCCTTGTTGTTAAAATAACAACTGCCTTCTGCATGGGTTTGTACTGATCTTCATTCAAACCCAGTTGCTTAAGGCCCCCAATCAGACTCCTAGGGATGACTACGGTGCTTGAAACAATTATTGGGATAATGTTAACTCTTTTCATATTCCACTGTTTCTCAACGGGTTCAATAAGATTTGCATATTTACTGATTTTTTCAGTGTATTTGCTTTGAATGTTGCCAGTATTTGGGACAGAAACATCAATAAGCATGACATGTTTCTCACACTTGTTAATCACAACCAAGTCCGGTCTGTTGTGAATCACTGTCTGGTCTGTTAAGATAGTTCTAACCCAATACAAGCGCCACTCTTCATTCTCCAGAACACTCGTAGGTTGGTGCTTAAAGTACGGTACCTTATCTTCAGTCAGAAGACGACATTTTTGAGCCAACTCTTGATGTAAAATTTTGGCCACCGAATCATGTCGCTGTTTATATTCGGTGCCTACCAAATGTGTACAACCAGAGGTAACATGTTGAATTGATTCCACTATTGGACAACCATAACGACATAACTCATTCTACACATTGCTCTCTCTAACAATTCACTTCAGATAGTTACGCATTGGAATAACTTGATCCTGAATAGCCAACATAAACCCTTCAGTTTCTGGAAAGATCTGTCCTGATATAAGCCAGTAGTTCGATGCTTTCAAATCGACATGTTCTTGGCTCATCTCATGTGGGTGTCTCCCATGAAGAGCTTTGGCCATCCATAAATCTCTCTTTTGGCCGTCATTGCATGAGAAGTCTGCAACATCCTGTCTCGACAGCTCTATCGGAGTATAGACATCTGCTTCACAAATTGCTTTATGCAGTTTTGATGTATTTGCCGCAGAGTGGAAATACATGCTCATGCTCTTCACTTGCCGACAAAGTTGGTTTTCAATGTCTGTGAGTCCTCTTGCACCCATATTTCTCGGAAGTGTTATACGTTCGACTGCAGATTTTGGATTGTGCATGCGTGCTTTCGTCATTAAAACTCTCATTTTCCGTTGTAAGTTCTCAACTGTCAGTTTTGCTCCACTTAATAATGCCAAATGAGTAGTTTAAGACTGGGACAGCATAGGTGTTAATAGCTTTTATGATATTTCTTCCATTCAACTTTGTTTTCAGGAGCTTTCGGGTTCTTCGGAAGAATTCCTCTGCAAGTTCATCTTTCATTTTACATTGGTCAATGTGCCTTGCCTATCTCACTCCCAGGTATCTGTGCGTTTCCTCAGCAGACATCGCTTGTATCAATTGTTTATTTTCAAGTTCAAAGGCTCCCTCTTGGAGCTTTCCTTTTATAATATTCAATGTTTGAAATTTTTCCAGGCCAAAATGCTTGACCATGCTTGACCACACACTACTGAATCTATGATTAATTGTTCTTTGCAACCCATGGAGCCTTTGCTACAGCCTTTCTGTTGAACTGCAATAATATCGTTGTCTCTACAGTGGGTGTATATCCATTGTGAAAGGCACGATGTAATGATTTTATACATCGTTGGCAAGCAAGAAATAGGCCGGGATTTTGTTGGATCTTCTTGTTTTTGTGGGTCTTTGGATATTAGATATGTAATTCCCTGGGTAAGAAATTCTGGCATCTTATCTGGTTGTTGTATGACATCATTGATCAATTCAGCCAGCCTTTGGTGAATGCACCATAATCTTTTATACCAAAAATTATGAATTTTATCTGGTCCTGGAGCTTTCCATCTTGATTTCTTCACTGACTTCTTCAGTTGTAAATTCTTGGTAATGCATCTTGGTAAGATGTTCACAGCGTTTCTTCTCTTCTCCAATCCAGCTCGCTCTCACATCACATTCCACTGAATCGGAAAGTTGCTTACTCCAAAAATCATTCACCTGCTCTCGTGTTGGATATAATCCTTTGTAATTGCCTTCTGCGTTTCTTCCCAGGTTTCTGTAAAAATTCTTTTCAGATTTTTCAAACAAAATGTTATCTTTCCTCCTATTTCTGCTGGTTCTATATCTGGACAATCGATTTGTTAATACTGATAGTCTCTGTTTCAGCGTGTCAATACACTGTTGTACTGTCGTATTAGGTTCATCTCTTCGAGTATGTGTTTTACTTCTATTCATAATACGATCTGCCAGCTTCACAAGTTTTGGTGATCGTATACCATTGGCATAACTCATCATACGGGCAATATCACCTCTCAGTATTTCGATGTTCCTGACGAGACGCCTCTCCCAAGGTGGCATCATCCGGCCTCTGCTTTTTTCCTGACAGTTTTTCAGTCTATTCCCAGGGATTTAATAACTACAACTGCAGCACAATATATAACAAGGTGGAGATATTGCAAGTTGTGCGCCGTTTCAATTTCCTCTGTTAGTATCTCGCAATTCATGATATCTATAATACGTGCCATTCGTCTCGACGTATTGATCTTAGGTAACACTGGTCTCATAGTTGGGTTGGTCCCTTCAAATTGGAACATAGCTTCTCTCATTCCCATCTTCAGCGATTCCACCAGTCTTTCGTCTTCAGCTGTAGTTATATTATCTGTTGTAGAGACATTTTTGCGGGACTCCTGGTGAATTTCTGATTCATTAGGTTGTAAGTTGTCAACCTCATCCAGTTCTAGTTCACGACCAACTTCCATTTTAATGGTCTGGAGCCGTGTCTCAGGAATCAGTTTATTACGTAAAATCACTCGATACTGATCAGACACTCTTTGTTCAGTTACGGAATATTCAGGGAAACTCTGTTGAAATTCTCCAAATAATTTCTGCCTGTATCCAGTCACATCTGTGTCAATTTTTGTGATCCGGTAATAGATGCGCATTATTTCTTCATTAACAGCCGTTGGCCATTTTCTGCGCTGTGTTGGCAGCCTTGCTTGGGTGGGCGCTGGTAGTAATACCTGCGCAGCACCTTCAGCAGGGGAGGCATTCGATGTGAGTTCGCTCCTTTCAGGCTGTCGCATTTCGGGTATCCCGACCAGGGCCCGCCTGCTCAACTCCTGGTCACCAGCGGCTCGCATACTGTCCCCAGCAATGGCTCCAGGGGCCCCCCGACGCTCCTCGGGTAGCGGCATTTTTTCCGAGTCTTTCTTTCTAGCACGTGTCTCCATACTTAATGGGCACATTTTATTCCTACCGCCAGGACAACTGTAGCCAGGCTTTGAGAACCGCTGTTGACCTCCATTGGTTCCTCCGCCGACTCTCTAGGTACAAGTCCAGTTGGTTGACTTGCACCATCCTGATAGGCCTTATCCCAGAATTACCTTCTAGTAGCCCTACCAGGACCTCCTCCTCTCATTAGTTGGTCGACTGTCTCGCCGAAGGGGCTGGATACCACAACCTTGAGACAAGTACGACTGAACAGGGCTCCCCGCGTGAAGGGTGAGAGTGGAGTTGGGTGTGAGAGTTTCATTGATATTCACATCACACCCCTTGAGCCCCACCCCTTATTATTATTATTATTATTATTATTATTATTATTATTATTATTATTATTATTATCATCATCATCATTATTATTATTATTATTGTAAATTAGCTTCATTCGTTGGTTATCTCATTCAGCAAGAAAGTTGATAATTTGTTCCATAAAACTGTTGTTTTTGGACAGTTAATTTAGCACATTTCTCGATAGCCAGTGTACTGAAATTACCAATTCTTATCATTCCCATGGAATTTCTCAGGAATGTTGTTACTCTTTAATGTGATCACATTCCTTTTGCATAATGCTGTAGATAAAGAGAAAGTTAGATTGAGATGTATCAACTGAGCCTTCTCTTGATATTATTTTCTAGATCAATTTGTCTAACAAATACTTGAATGGATATTGTTTTGTTAGGAAAGAAAACTTATCTGAACAAGAGGACACTTTGTAGCTGGAAAACTGCTTTTCGTCAAGAAACTCAATAAAATGAAAGTTTTCAAAATCATGAAATCATTTGAGTCACTACTGTATCAATTTTAAGAGAAACAATTTTGTATCTGACTTTTTTTAAATTTGTTGCGTCTACAACTTTGACGCAACGCTTCTCCAAGCCCCTTAAGGGACGTTGAGCGCTTTGCGCTGGGGAGTAATCCTCCATTACCTTACGCACTTGCGGAGTAATCCTCTTTTAACTTTGTCATGTCACGTCACGTCACGTCACGTCGCGTCGCGTCGCGTCGCAGTCAATTGCCAAGAGGACCGCCAGGTAGCATCTCCGCGTACGCGCCTCCTGCGTCACTACCCAGCGGCCAGAATTGGGAAGGAATAAGGATAGGGGCAGGGTTTAGGACACTTCACAGGGGTTGGACTAGCCCTTGTGAAACATAGTTGTGGCCCTGAAAGTTCATTCAGTCATATCCGCGTTGATGCAGATTTCCATTGTCTCTTCATATCTAACACGATTTTACGGTATTACAACGTAACTATACTATTTTTATCTCCATGACATTTTACAAGCCTCATGAATTCACATTGTTGAGCGAAAACGGCTTTTCGATATCGTGAACCGTTCAGAAGTTACGGGACTGGCGCATATTGGGACGTTCTCTACAACACTTAATCTTTAGCTTCATTAATTGTTTCATAAAGAAAACACGAACAAAAATCACACAAACAACTCTACTTTCTCACGTCAGATGAAGGGTGAATTTGCCTGGCCGAGACGTGGACGTGCATCGCGGTACAAATCCATGCCTCTCGGGAGCCTAGGCTCTCTGCCCAGTGAGTGCGAGCGAGAGGGGAAAAAGCGCGCGCCCTCGTGCGCATGCAAGAGCGTGCACGTTATTGAGAGGCAACTACAACTTGTGCTCAACAAACTGCAGGAATGGAGCGAAGAAACAGGATTCAAGTTCTCTACCACTTGCATGCACTTTTGCAGAATCCGTCACCTCCATAATCACCCCGACCTTTTTCTTGGAGGACAGCAGCTTCCATTCGTTGAATCCGCAACCTTCCTTGGACTCGCATTCGACAAGAGCCTAACCTGCCGAAAACATCCGTAAACTACAGGGCCGATGTGTATCACCTATGAATCTCCTTCGCACTCTTACTGGTAGCTCTTGGGGCGCAGACCGTGTTTGTCTCCGCGTTTGTACAGAACTCTCATCCGCCCTATCTTGGATTACGGATGCATAGTGTATGGGTCAGCGTCTCCATCAACCCTCCGGCCATTAAATACCATACACAATGCTGCCAAAAGGATTAGTACAGGCGCCTACCGCACGAGTCGCATCGAATGCCTCTTGGCCGAGGCTGGAGAACCATCCCTGAGCCGAAGGCGGGATATTCTGATTGCCTCCTATGGCGCGAAATTATCCAATGTTGATACTCCCTCGCGTCAAGCAGTCCTCCATCCTACCCACCTGACTTCATATGCGCTTAGACCGTCATTAAACCATCCCCTGGGTGTCCGTCTCCGTATGCTCTTACAGAAGCTTCATATAAAACTACCCAACCCTGTGAACCCCCCCCCCGAAACCTTGTTTCCCCTTGGAAACTACACCGGCCGATAATAGATCTTAGACTGTCTAACCTTCCTAAATCCTTAACTCCCCCCAGTACATTCTTATCGGAATTTGAGGCGATAAAATCTACATATCCTGGCCATTTCTTTATTTACACCGATGACTCCTCCCAAAACGGCGAAGTCGGATGTGCCTACTACTGCAGTAGATCCACGCAAGGCTTTCGACTAGACTCTTCGTGCAGCGTCTATACCGCAGAAAAGTATGCGCTCTTGGAGGCACTTAAATATGCTGTATCGATGTCACTAAAGAAAGTAGTGATCTGCAGTGATTCAAAAAGCTCTCTTGAATCCATCTCCTCCTTCTTGTCTTGTGACCCACTGACAATGACAATCCAACAGCAAATCCACCATCTCTTGGTCCGCCACTATATTTTAGTCTTTTGCTGGGTCCCTGGACACGTGGGAATAAGAGGAAATGAAATAGCTGACCAGGCAGCAAAGTCTGCCTCAAAGAAAAGAGAATTGGACATCTTCACAGTCCCCACGGAAGACACTAAGCTGTTTATAAAACGCTCTATCCGCAGTGAATGGCAAACAGAGTGGCATAACTCAGATTATAAGCTCGCGAGAATCAAGGATTCCATAAATCCTTGGTCTTCCTCATCTCGTGATGCTCGGCGAGAGGAGATCATTTTAACACGCCTCCGGATCGGTCACTACCATTTCTCCCACGGTTATCTCCTCCACGGGGACCCACCCCCTATATGCGAATACTGCAAAATAGATCTTACCGTGGAGCATGTTCTCTTACACTGTCTTAAGATAAGAGAGAGTCGTCGAAGGCATGACCTTGCTAGCTCCCTTGCGGAGATTCTTAGTAATGACGAATCTTCTCTCTGCAAGCTTTTTGGCATTTTGCGAGAGACTGGCTTGTACAGCCTTATCTGAGAGAAGATAATGCCAATTATTGGCTTTTAGCCCGAGATTTTAAACAAAAAAACTATCTGGCAGTTTTCTGCCAAACCTTTATCCTAAGATACGTCCCTTCTCAGTTTTATTTTGCTTTCTATTAAAGATTTTAATTTTCTCTGTTAACTTGGAACTGCAATATTATGCACTGGTCTTAAAATAATTTGACACGGGCGCAAATGACCTTAGCCGTTGAAGCGCCCTTAAACCCAACCAATCAATCAATCAATCGTGCGCATGCGCTGCAGACAGCCGGTGCCATTGAAAGGTTCCTCGCTCAGCTAGCGGCCCCCAAGGTTGAGTAACTCTGCGGCCCTGATAATTCCTTCGCGCGTAAACGAGGAAATAAATTCGAAAACATTTAATTTTGTTTCAACGATTCAGTAAAAAATATTGAAAAATGGCACACTTAACGACAGGTTTTATTGAAAAATAATTTGCGTATTGTAAGGCTCCCAGATTACCCTTCAGCTTCGCCACTTCTTTAGAGAGGTCCCTGATTGAACGTAGTTAATGTTTTTTTTTGTTGTTGTTTTTTTTTTTGAGTCTCTTGAGTGAAGTGGCAGGGCATGTTTTCTTATTTTCTTTCTTTCATAAACATAAAATCCGAAATAATTCGAAGGCGGACGTTGCCGATAGTCAAACTGATGTGTTCTGGTTGATTCAGAAACATACCATTATTTATGGGGAAATTGTTGGTAATTTATTGAGTCTCCTCAAGAATTGGAGTAAATTGCAGCGGTTTTTCTAACGAGGCACCTGAAGATATTATCTCCAAGATGGAATATGGCACGGCTTTTCGCATCTTTCTCGGTTGCGCCGCTTGAGTTGCTTGATCTGCACCACTGCTTGATACGGTCGCGATCTATTTTTTTAAATTTTATTTATTTGTAATTTATGTCAAAAACAGTTTTAAAAAATGTGTGTGACGTGCTAAGGGGAGAAGTGAATTCTCTACACGTTTTCAAAATTCTGTGATCCCCACCCTAAGCCATATACTACTTGAATTTTGAATACAGATTCGAGTAGTATATGGCTTAGGGTATGAATCACAGAATTTACTTTTCCCCATAGCATGTCACTGTTTTTCATTGTTTTGACAAAATAAAATTTAAAAAAATAGATTGCGACCATATCATGCGACATCTTGCGGCAGGACCGAGAAAGACGCAAGAAGTCCTGCCTTATTCCATCTTGGAGATTCTACCTTCCTGATGCCACGTTAGAAAAAACCAAGTATAGATGAGTGGAACTCAGCAGCTGCAGATTGGAAGATATAAATATCAGTGAATATCAAAACGCTTCGCTGGGATCTTGCAACCACCGAGGCTGTCAAGGACGTCATGTGAGGTTAGAGGATGTAATACTTTTTTCTACTGGATGGAAACATGTTTTAGGGAAAACGAAGCGTTTTCAGACTCATAACATAGATTTCGAAAATCAAAATTTGCGGAAACAACCATTTCTTTCTTCCTCACGCTTAAGAAGGATCTTCTTAAGAAGAGAAAGTTATGTAATGATGCGCGAGAAAACGGCGAATTTTCGGCAGAAAAACTCTTATTTCCGGGCCCTGGTAACAAAAAAATGGATTAATCCAGTTGATAAATTTAGAAAAAAATCTAACACATGGTGTAGCCAGAATCAATGTTTTATTGGTTCTTAATACCGAAAAATCGATTGACGGCAAAACGCCTGTGTGTGAACAACGCTAGTGGCAAAATCGTTCAGTCAATTTTCTCCAAAACTAATATTCCCCAATCGAACTGGCTGATATCGCGGGTCCTTGAATTTGAAACCGACATTTGAATTTTGGAGGGTACTGTCCATGAAGTCCCTTGGACATTTAAAAATAAATTGCGCCATCGATTTTGATTAAATTTTGTTGTTGGATAGTCTGAAGGACGTTTAAGAGAATGGCACAGGTATCATGTTGGTTGAAAACCCTGATTTTTCGAAAATTGAAAAAATCAAAATTATTTCGACGTCTTACAACTACAATTATGAAGATACAGTTTTTCTTAATGAAATGTGATCTTCAAAAACATCTTCAAATAAGGTCAAGTTGAATTTTTTGAAAATATGAGTATATTTAGAGTAATCGGGCGTCAAACTTAGTCACTCGCTCTGAAAATCCTGCACTTCATTATCATAATTTTAGAAGTGTTTTGTGGCAGTAGGATACTACGTAAGTTAGAATGTGTATATTATTTCATATTTCTTTGATCGTTGCTTACATTGGAGCTTTTGTTATACGTTTACAAATTAATCGTTTAGAAATTATTTAAAACCTATTTGAAATAAATATGAAATAAAAATTGCTAGCCTTCAGTCGCCCGCTCCTAATTTACGCAGTTGAATGCTAGTTGGAAGTTAGAATTTATATATTATTTCATATTTCATTTTATTATGATGTATTATATTTTTATTATATTTTATGTTTTTTCATTTTAAATCGCGTCCTTTAATTGTGTTAAATGTGAAAACGAATAGATGAGCGGTAATTGTGGTTGTTGTAACGCCGCACTGATAACAGGGCGATAATGACGGCTACTTTTCGTTCGCGGTAATAATAAAGTAATTCTTTATAT
The DNA here is from genome assembly GCA_011170035.1 of Teleogryllus occipitalis. Taxonomy (NCBI): domain Eukaryota; kingdom Metazoa; phylum Arthropoda; class Insecta; order Orthoptera; family Gryllidae; genus Teleogryllus; species Teleogryllus occipitalis. Next base: position 112,170 of record BLKR01003580.1, on the reverse strand, counting down.
TTGTAGAATATTACAATACCGTAGTGTTTAATAATAATTTTTCATCTGTTTGCCAACGCTATTAGTATCGTAGTATTTATTAACTTTTAATTATTTTACTTTTTCGCATTGTGCCTCGCAGTATATTGTTAGGCAAAAAAACTCATCCCATAGTATGCTCGTGAATATACTGCATACCTTATACAATGAATTCAATACCAGAAATATATTTTCATTTAAAGTTTTGATTAAAATATCTATTGCGTGAAACTAATTAATTTTCGCTTGTTTAATTTCCATTACTAATGGCGAAAAAGTACGTGTTGTTTTAGCACCACTAGTTTCTTTTCTTAAAGACGTTCATTCATCAATGCATAAAGATGAAGTACCATTTGAAGTATTTTTAGATCTTTCGAAAGGTTTTCACGTCATTGATCATAACATGTTGCTTTCAAAATTACCTTCGTATCTAATATCATGTAAAATTACCTATAAGTATGGATTTCATGTATTGCCCTAGAATGGATACCTTCGTATCTGAAACATGATTGCAGAGAGAAGAAATGCCGCACAGACACAAAATATTTACTCGTTTTTTCAATTTTTTTGCTAATTGAACATGGGGAACCGCAGGGTTCAATGTTAGGTCTATTCTCGTTCTTTTATCTGCAAACTACATGCCTTCACCCATTAGAAATGGAAGAAGAGTTATGTTTGCTGATGATACGAATATTCTTTGGTAAAACAAAGCAATAAGTGGTAAGATTTTAGATCTTTAAAATTCACAGACTTAATTGGTTTCGTTATAACAAATATGAGTTTGTTAATTAATTTGTTTGTAAGCGAAGAAATAACTGTTTAAAGACAGTTTTGTGTTTTAAACAGGAAAGGGAATGCGCCATTAAAAATTAACAATATAAAATTGGCTGATGTTTGATGAAAGAAAATTTCGAAGTCTACAAATTCACTCAATTTTTTCAATTTTCGAAAAATCAGGGTTTTCAACCAACATGAGACCTACACCGTTCTCATAAACTCCCTTCAGACTATCCACCAACAAAATTTCATCAAAAACGATGGAGCCGTTTTTGAGAAAAAATACTTAAACAAAATTAAAAAGTGCCTATATTTGACGCAAAATTACGCGAAAAATACTCAAATTTTCGAAAAATTGTACATGAACGTATTTCAAAATCTTTAGATTTTATTAAGGGAAAAATCTCCATCTTTAATATTTTTGTTGTAGGAAGACGTCGAAAAAATTTGAATTTTTGCGATTTTCGAAAATTCAGTGTTTTAACGAAAATGTACACGAAAATCTACACTATTCTCTTAAACGTCCTTTGCACTGTACAACAACACAATTTCATAAAAAACGATGAAGCCATATTTTTGAAAATTTGGAAAAGGTCCTACGGGTTTCATGTAAAGTACCCCCGAAAATTAAAATGTAGAGTTCAAATTCAATGGGCCGAGACATCAGCCAGATCGATTGGGGAATATTAATTTTGAAGAAAATCGGCTGAATGGTTTAGCTGCTAGCGTTGTTCACAGACATTTTGCCGTCAATCGATTTTTCGGTATCAAGGACCCACAAAACGGATTCTGGCTACACATGTAAGAGCTTCCCCCCCCCTAAAGTTAGCATCTGGATTTATCCACTTATTCGTTGCCATGGCCCTGTAATAAGTTTTCTTCTGCCGAAAATTCGCCGTTTTTTCGCGCAGCATTACATAACTTTCTTTCTACCGCGGTAGCGGTAGCGAGAAAGTAAAAATTAAAAATGAGTAACCACATAATATAGCTAGACATTTGAATTTATTTTCTTTCGTTTTTAATGGCTATATTATTACATTTCTAATTTACATGTTTTTAATGATTAATGTTCATATCATATCATGATAATAAATAATTATTATTCTTAATAAAAATTATTGATGTTGCATCAACAAGCTAGAATTCATTTATTCACTTTTTTATTTCAAAGTGAACAATTTTTGTTCTCAAAATCAATTAAAATCGCAAATATCACGTGAAGGTTAATTCAAGTTCAGTTGCAGATAGCGCGCTTTCGATATGCGACGTCTAGCGGATTCAATCCTTATTGACCGAACGTCGTTCCAAACCCTTCCACCCCTTTTAACATGGGAGGGTCCGGAACCTACCCGGGCTCACGTATAGGTGGGAGTGTCCCTTTCACATCCCTCTTCTGCTGCGAACCGGCTGTCAGTGAACATCGCTCTGACAGGTATGATATATTAGTTTGCAGGAAATAGGGAAATCTTTGAAAATAACGTTCTAACTAAGCAGATAATGTGAAAACATTATGTTACAATCAATTTGATATAATAATTTTCCACAATTAATGCGTTTTTGGACTTTAAACTTAAGAGGTACATACGGCGTCATGTAGGTCCTTCCATATGCATTTTAGGATCTGTTAATTCGAATGGTTTTCGATTGCTGGCGATGTATTTTATATTGCGAAGAAGGTTAAATTGAACGCGTTTAAGAAGAATTCTTTATTTGCTAGAGGTTTTTCTGCCAAATTTCGAAAGCAAAGACAATCCTTAGTTGATAAATACGGCCAGGACGCAACAGGTATACGAAATGCAACAGGCTCGGTCGCGGGGTGAGCAAAATTTTATCGATTATTTGCGGTTCAGGACTTCACATTATCGGTGGGAAAGGAATCGGATACAATAAACAACTTTAAATTATTTTTCAAAAATTTCGTAATGTGTACTGATGGTTTTCACGAAAAACTCTAATCAATACTTCGTTTAATTTATCTTAGCTTGGCAATTTTTTGACGGACTTGAATCCCTCTTGATACTTGGGACTTGCTCCTTCCTTGTATAGGATTTTGAAATTAAAGCATCATGATTTATGGATATTACGGGTGTCATTTAAAAAATCAGACAAACTTTAATATAATAGAAAAAATCAAAAAACGTATTTTGAATTTTTTAGAGGAAGGATTCATGCATTATTTAAGACCTAATACCTCTATAGTGGAACCTCAGTATTTTGAATTTAAGGGGAAGATAAGAATATAATTCATTTAAAATTTTGACATGATACTATTCAAATTCTTAAAGAGGACATGCATTACAAAGATGGAGAGGATTAAATAAGATAGTCCCTTGAATTATTGATTGATAACTGGGCTCTACTCTGTTATCATTTTTAACTGCATATGTATGTAGGCTTCCTTTAGTCTTATCATAATTAATTGGTTTTTGTCCTTGTCATTAGTTAAGAGTATTTTGTGAATTGGTAAAGTATTGATTTTATCATGAAATACTTAACAGTCGACTACTGGCCAAGTAATTTTTTTAAAAAATCTGAAAATTCATGAGAACTCAATTGGGATGCATTTGGGACATTTTCTTTCAGTCACATGAAAGAAATTTGTATCATTCCAATATGGCTGCTGTCTTTTTGGTGTAATGCAATGTCTGACCAAAAAATATTCTGGTTGGTTGGATAATGTTTTCCTTGAAAAGAACTTTTCTACTTTATTTGCTTTTCCTTACATGCATGACTGCATTGATAGAATTTATAGTGGATTAGAAGAGGAAACTTTTAATATAGACAGAACTTTCTACATCAAGCCTTGAGATTATACCATACTTTCACCACCTCTTTTTGTATTTCCCAGTACATTGATGTCTGCTTCTATAAGTTGCAAGTAAAATTCAGCAGTAAACTTTTTTGATTATTTTCTTTTTTCTTGTTTTGCTGAGAATGATTTAATATTAACAGTGTAATATTGTAACTTAGTAACTTAAGAGAAAGTTTCTATTTTCAAGGTCTACTGTTCATGAATCATCAAGACTTGTTTCAAGTTTACACAGATTAAGTTTACCCTCATTATTTTTTATAAACATCACTTTTCATGGCTCATAATTTTGAGGAAATAAAATATATTTTTGGTTCCTTTTGTAATACATTATTACTCATCCTAAATTTTTTGAAATATTATTATCTTTTGCATTTCAGTACGTCAATGAAATGTGTAACACAGGGCACATTTCAACAAGTTCAATTATTATTTCAGAAGAGGTAAAGAGAAGGAGACAAAAAAAAAAGGTCAGTTAAGTTTTCCAGGTCATTGATATGTTACTGCTTAGGTGAGTATGTTTGTGAGAGGTTTAAATGAAATGGATTTTAGAGATGATGTGGGCTTTCCTTTTTTATGACCCATTATTCGAGAATTTGTATGTATGTCATCAACAGTTGCACATGATGATAACAGCCATTTGGTGCACCATTTTCAATTTCTGTCAGGAGATTTCAGCAATGCTTACTTTTTGATAGACTTTCATCATGTTACTCTCAAACTGTATCTTACTAGTGAGGTACATATTCATAAAATTTAGCTATTGTAACGACTGAAGCTCACTTTCTGGTCATCGTTCTCTTCACGATTGTTCCTTAATCTTCACAAGGACAAGAGTGATCAGTGTTGAGGATCTTAGTAACATCACCAAATAACATTACAGAAATGCAGTTATATTGACTTTAGAAAATTTTTTATTTTATTGGGTACATTTTTTTAATACCTGACACTATTGAATTAATACTTATTGTACATTCAAAAGAGTATTTGTAATATATTGAAAATACTAAACAGGAACGCCAAGCTTTGTCTGTGTACCTAAATCATGTTGTCTTCTTTAGAATTATATTAATATTTTATAAAATCACAGCATTATACAAGAACATTTTGACACATTTATAATTAACTTTTGGAAAATATGACTTAGTGGAATAAGATGAAAAATGAAAATAAATTCATTCTCTAACTTTGAAGACATTTTGTACAATTATATTTGTACCATGTAACACCTGCAGAATAGGATTAAATACATGAAAGTTATTAGTTACCAGTACTGACACTATTTCTTTAATATAATAGTTTCATATCAACCATGAGTCACCATCAGGAAACACAAATGTAAATGTTGGAATTTCTACTAAGAGAATGAGAATTGAAGGATAACTTGGGTTCTCCAGATTTTATTCTGGATCATCCAAGAACATTAGTACAAAAACAATATGCTAAAGTCTTCTAAATAAAAGTGGATTAATGTATGTGGACAAACAAGTTTCTGCTATCTATTACTTTTATTTTAAAGAAAAATAAAGATCTGGAGGATGAAAGACCCTCCACTTGGCTTTGCGAGGGTTAACTAAGCTCTTTGAAATTGTCTCCTTTATCAATTTTTTGTTGATAAATCAGCATGCAATGGAAACACAAATGTAAATGTTAAAATTTGGCTATGAGGAAAATTGAGGGGTAACTTGGTGAAAGTCGATTCATTCTGAACACCAATGCATCCAGAGACTATCAAATGCTGTTGAGGTTTTGAAATATAAGAAATCATCTCTAAAAAATTGCTTTTTTGCATAGAAACTTTTGTCTTGAAAAGTCTTGAGTATGTGTTGACTGATAATTCTGCACTATTATGACCTATCATGTGCTCTGTCTCATGACATTTACAGGGACATCGATTATCTGAACGTCTACCATCCAAATTGTCAAATATGTGAACTCATATTTTCTCTGAATAATTATTTTTTAAATTAGGTACCCTATATTATATGCATTCATTTTCTTTTGTACCACAATACTGAATATTGAGAATGATCCCAGATATGATTGACTGTGATAAAGTATTAATGAGATACTATACTATAGTCAATCATCTGATGTCAGTGAACTTTGATGGAAAATCAGTGATTTCTTCAAGAAATAAGGTACTATATGCTGTAGTATGCCAGTGTTTATTATCTACAAGATTTTGTATGTGCAATACAGTATTTTAATGGTACGCTCTCTTAAAGAAACTTTATACATACAGCATTTTTTGTAAACTTGCCATTTTATGTTCAGTTATCCGAATTATTGAACATCTAAACTATACCTGGTCTCAGTTTGGATAATCAATATCTCACTGTACTTAGTTTTTGAAGGGGAAAGAAAGTTTTGTAGTTGATATGGTGACCACCAAACTTAGAGGTACCAAATTCCTCGACATTTTTTTCTTTCCTGATACATTTTCAATCACATTTTCAACTACAGAATTTGATTCAACAAACGTGATAAATGTGTTTTAATTTTGAAAAGTGGTTTGGGTTTACAAATTGTAAAAATTACTCATTTTTTAGAGAAATAAAAGAGGAAAATATTAAGGTTGGAGAAAACAATTTAGGGATCATTTAAATGAATCTCATAATATAAATAAAGTGAACATATGTGTATTTATCATTATGTACAAAAGTTCCAAAAATAACCATAACTGATAACTGATGAAATAAACTCTTATATTTTTATGAATTGAGAAAAAACAATTTAATAAACAGAAACTTGCTATCATATTTGAAATATTTTTCCCTGGCAACTAATAAAATTCCGTGAAATTTTCCAGACAACTATACGCAATATTATATTCTGTGACTTTTACCTGAATCTTTGACTGGTGGCCACCATATTCATTTTTATCAATCTTGCATTTAGATTAACTGATAGGGAGATATATGTGCTGCAGCTCTAGATCTTCATAATTATTTATTAATTTTTTCTTCTTCTGCATGTCAAGAAGTACAAGATTCCATCATATCAGACTTATGGAATTATTTATGTTAGAGGGGATTGTGCAGTGCAATTTGAACTATCTTGTACCTATGTATTTAAATTACTCTGTGACAAGGGATCTTTCAAAAGAGTCCCCATTACATCACAAATATTTAGTATTGCTTTTGTGATTTTTGTAAACATGTAATCTACTACAGATAATTATGATTAAGACAGAAGTACTAAGCTTAATTTATTTTATTTTGCCTTGATTCAACACTTATGAACTTCTCCAAGTTCACAAGGTTGCTGTTCTGAAATAGCAAAAAACATAAAAATTGTTAGGTATCAGCAATAGGTTGTGTATATATGTATGTTCCCATGAGATTTCTCTCAGGATGAAACTAAGGAAAGACTTAGCAATTTAACTTTATTCACCCAACTACTAAAGCATCTTGTACTGATGAGTGAATCAAATTATTGATATGATATAGGAAATCCTCATGAATGTTCATTATCAGTATAATGAACATGCCCATTTGCAATCAAAATACCTGCTGGTCTAGGAGCTCTGAACATGGTGAAATTTCCATTTTTAATTCTTAGGTGTGTACTCTGCTCCTTTCAATTGTGCTCTTTTTGGTATGACTGATAGGTGGCATCAATGATAATTTATATTTAAAAAACTTTATGGATCAATATGTCAGGTAATAGCTTTCTTACTACATAACACACAGTATGAGTGTAAACACTACCACAGCTATGTGCATGTAAATGTCTGGTATTATTGTAATGCTACTCTTATAGATGACGTTTGTACCTATTGTACAGAATGTGGAAAATCTAAATAATTTTACTGTTACAAAAGAGTGATCTAAATCCATAAATAAGGTACTAATTAAATAATGTAGTACATTTTCTTTGATATTTCTTTTCCTGCCGAAATTGTCGAGATTCGTTCATAGATAAGCAGCGTTATCGTCTGGATCGAAAAGTAGTTCTTGATAATTTAATGTTGAAATACTTAAGTTTTTTTTTAAAAAATCATCTGGTCTTTTCGAAGCCATTAATTTTGCACAATTGCTAACAACCTTAGTTTTCGTGTCTGTGTACATATTTTTCGCCACTGATCCATTAATCCCGCTTCATCAGCTCAGTCGTATTATAATGGGAATGGAAATGAGTTGTTCGTAATCCAAACTGACTTAATATTAATCAAACCCATGTAATTCACACTTTCAAATCGTGGATGCTCCAGAGAATTGCACCAACATATGCTTCCAGTATTGGTCCAGTTCCAGTATTGTTACTCGTAACGATCAATAAGCTCGCGCATGCGCACTCGCGCTGGCCGCGTGGGCGAATACTTTCACATCCACGCGTATAGTGCAAAGATTTTTTGCGGGTTTTGGATCGTGGTGGTACTCGGCACTCTTATGTGGGTGTTGGAAGGAGTTAAATCCGCTTGCATCCAATCGAGTATCCGTACCATACTGGTTCCCTGTACCTTCCGTGTCGTTCGTATTATTTTGGATTTCTATAGGCCCTACAGATGAACGGGAAGAATTCCGTTTAAGATTGTAATTGTAAACTTATGCTCAAGTGCTCAACATTACCTCATAATAAGCGGAATAGCCACAAAAGAAATAAACAAACCAAGGCCATAATACCTGTACTCTCGTACACAGTTTTTGCTCTCCTGAATTTTTACGGGAATTCGCAGAGTTGAACACAAGAGCATTCTGACTATTATCTATAAGCATGAATCCATTATTATTATTATTGTATTTTGTTAAGTGACACTTCCAAAATAAATATTTATATTCTATAAATGCCCGCATTCTAAATCACAGGAATGTTTTATTTCGTCCTAGAAATCTCCAATGTCCCATATTTCATATTTGTTTATTTTGGCCTCCAATATTTCTAAACCCTACTATTTACACCACAATATCTGTATCTAATTTTTCAATGTTCAATATGGCTACCCAATGTCATCTTTGTAAATGTAGCATACTACTCTTTTACTTTCGGCCTCAGTTACCAAGACTTCGAAATGAGTCACTATTTCATATTCTTCTCCTCAATAATTCCCTTGAAATATCGGGGTACGTCTCACTATTGATAACTCTTGTTCCCTGATGTTAGTTACTATACTTACCGAATTCTTTTCCGATGCATCAATTCTGATATTTCGCATTTTAAAATCACTAAACCGTTATCAGATGAAGTACGTTTCTACAATCGCGTAGTGTAATCCTACTACATATGGTTTATTTTAAAAAAAATTATTTTCGTCAAAAAACAGTAAAAATTGCGTGTGACATGGTGAGAATTATAATCATTTGAGATTTGACTGAATTGGGAGACCCAGAAATTTTGGTTCAGGGTTGGAGTTTTTGAACAGATGACAGTAATTTAGATTAAAGTGACCGATCGTTAATCTTGTAATGACGACTTCTTCTCTTCTTTTGAAGTTTGATTTCGGTAGACCTGGTTCCAGAATGGAGTTTCTTACTCGATGTAGCTTTGTAGACCCCATCTTCCATTGTTTAAACAGGAGTCCTTGAAAAGGTTTCTTATATCTTTCTGGGTGCCATGAATTTGCGGTTCAGCATTTCGTAATGATGTTGCCATTTTTGCAGCAATGTCTGCCTTCTCATTTTCAGTAATTTTCTTATGAGAAGGAATACAAACTAGTTCTATTTTGACTCCTTTTGTGTTTTGGGTAAATATAAGTTCTTGGATAGTTTGGATTATTGGATTGCTGGTGTATCGGTTTTCAATGGCTTTTAAGGGTTGACATTGAATCTGAAAATATGACAATAGGCATGTTGTTAGCAGATCTGATGCTGATTTCAATGGCATTAAGCACTGCCCATGCCTCACATGTGAAAATGGAAAAGTAGTCCGGGAGAGGATATGAATTGACTCCATTTTCATTTGTTAGAATTATTGCACAACCAGCTTTTCCCTCTCGTTTTGATCCGTCAGTGTAAACTTGGTAGAAGTTATCATATTGTAGGAGCGTTTCTTTTATCACATCTTGTACATTTGTATTAAATTCAGAGGAAGGGCGAGGAGTATTTATTGCCAGGGTGGGATGGGATTTAAACGTCTAGGTAAGATGAGTGGTTTAACAATATTAAAGTCATTCATGTATTTAAGGAGTCTTTCTCTCAGAGGTAGTGGGATTTTGGATGTGTTTCATATATGGTTGTTTTAGGATTTTGGAAAATGGTTGAGTTTGTGGGATTAAGTGGGATACTAAACGTTGAATATGCATAATTCAAACATTGTAGCTTGCGTCTTAGTGCTAGTGGTGTTTGTCTTGCTTCCACTAATTACTAATCTTTGTATTTTAGATAGTAATGATGTTACGAGTGAGAGGGATGGCAATGTCAATAATATGCACCTCTTGTCTACTTTGTCTAAGAACAAGATGTCTGGGCGGTTGACTGGTACGTTCTTGTTTCTCTGGCTCAGTATAGCCTCATATTCTGGTTGTCAATAATATTCAAAGGTTCGTATTTAAAATAACGGACTTTTATTATATTTCCTATAAAGTGTTGAAGGATTTTCGCCACACTACGTCTCTTTAGTATTTTCTGTGCTTACTAGAGGTTGACACGATCCAATTATATGTTATATGGTTTCTGACGAGCTTTTACATTTTCTACATTTATCATCTATGTTTGCTTCGTTTTGGACAAACTTTCCATAGTATCTTGTAGGCATGACTCTGACTTGAATAGCCATCATGAATCCTGTTGTCTTGCCAAATAGGTTTCCTTTTCTAAATCATTAGTGTGTTGCTCCTGGTCAACATCCTCGTTCTCCAGCTAGTTGGAATACATTCCATGCAATGCTTTAGATTTCCAGTCTGTCTTTTGATACTCAATTGATTTACACTGCAAGGTGAAATTCTTATTTGCGAGATACAAGGGCGTCGCATTGACGTCGGCATTGTTTATGACTCGATACATATCGAGAGATGTCTGCTATAAAAGTATTGTCTCATGTTATTAATTTGTTTGCTGTGGAGACGTGCGATGATAATTATGCCCATTCCTTCCATCGATACGGGGAGGTTAACTCGTTCTATTGCAGCTTTCGGGTGTCTTATTCGGTGCTCAGTGAACTGTATTCTGGTTAGTCTTGAAATGTCTCCCAGATCTGTTAGTTCCAAATAGTTAATTATATAATTCCAAATGAATATGTGAGAACTGGGATTGCATATGTGTTAATGACTCTTATTTTATTTTTGCTGTAAAGTTGGGGTTTAAGTATGCTTCTGATTCTTTGCAAAATGCTCTGTTTCAGATTTTTTATGTGCATATGATCAATCCCTTTCAGTTGTTCAATTCCAAGGTATTTATATTGCTCAGAGATATCAAGATATTTTATCTTGTTTTCAGGTGTCACGTCTTATCCCTCTGATGTAACAATTTTGTCTTTTACAAGGTGGACAGATTGCATTTGTCAAACCCAAACTCCATACATATATCGCTACTGAACCGGGTAGTCATGTCGAGGAGTTTGTGTAGCTGTTCTCTTGACTTTGCATACATTTTCAAATCGTCCATATACAAAAGGTGATTGATCACATAGTTCTCTTTTGATGGCGTAGTTAGTTTGAAACCATATGGTGTATTATTAAATGATTCACTAAGTGGGTTCAGTGCCATACAAAACCATAAAGCGCTTAGTGAATCGCCTTGAAAAATACCTCCGTTGATCTGGATGGTTCTTGAGGTTAGCTTGCAATGATTGGTAAAAAGGTGTGGAAAAGGTGTTCCATTCCTGCATCAAATGTTTGAGAAAATTCGTTAGTTTTGTGTCCACTCAAGGATGTCCATTAAATGTGTGTGAGGGACCGAGTCAAATACGTTTTTGTAATCAATATATGATATGCTGATATTTCTTTTTTGTTCTTGCTTGTGATTCTATATATTATTATTATTATTATTATTATTATTATTATTATTATTATTATTATTGTTATTATTAGCCTGTCAATCTCCCTTCGTAGGGCAAAGACCTCTTACATTGTAAGGATATTTTAAATAAGCTAGATAGCTTGTTAGTTACTATTTTTGTTCACTTCTCACTGGTCCTTTCTTTTCGTTCATGTGAAATTATCACTTCACTTCCATGTGGCTTTTCGTCGTGCTTTTTATTTTTGTGTCTTTGTTTCCCTCTATTTGTGTTATCTCTTTTCTCTATCGACTTCGTCGAGTTTTTGAATGAGACTTCTCGCCAATTTGTGCAGTCTGCTGCTGTTCTGGCTCATTGTCTTCCCAATCTACTTACTATGTCGTCTGGCTACCATGTTCTCTATCTTCCGATATTTCTCTTGCCAGTTCTCGGGTCCCATACTGTAATTTTGTAGGTCCATATGTTTGTGTTCATCCTCATTACAAGTCCTGCCCATTTCCATTTTAGAAGACGTGTGAATTGACTTACGTCGTTTTGACCTGTTCTTTGTCTTAGGTCAGTATTTTTTACTTTGTCTTTTAGACTTGCACCTAACATTTTCCTTTCCATCCTTTGACATATTTTTATCATATTTTTGATCATATTTTTCCTTTCCGTTAGTGATCGTGTCTATGAACCGGATAAAAGTACTGGTAGAACACAGGTATTCGTAATTTGTAGGCTTTATTTTTAGGATATTGTTGTTGTTCAGTATTATAAATTTTAACGACCAGAATTTTTTCCACACTTGTGGTATCCTTTTTTTTTCTATTATTGATTGGGAGGGAGTCTTAAAGAATTTATGATCCTACCCAAATATTGGTACTTGTCTACGTTTTGTATGTTTCACCATAAGCTGTTATCGGCATTGGCGGACAGTTGATGATTATTTTTTACTTTTGAGTATTATTTTGAGTATTTATAGAGTATTGAAGTCCAGTCAGTATCAGCCCTACTTCTTTGCTGTGCTCGAGTTGGTTCTCTAACATTTCTTGTAATTCGTTGGCTGATTATGTTGTAAGAACTATGTAATCAGCAAATCGTAGATTTGATATATTTTTTCCATTGATGTTTATGGCGTATGTGCTTTTCATTTTGCGAAAAATTATTTCTAAAATGTTTATAAATAATTTTGGTGAAATGGAGTCTCCTTGTTTCACTCCCCTTTGTTGTTCAAATTCTTGTCCCTCTGAATCTGTTCTCACTTTTGTTGTACTATTTAGGTATATTTTCCCTAAGATTTTTATATACTTCGTTGGTACTCCTTGTACGTATAATGCGTACATACATCGAACAATATATATTATAACATGCTTATATTTTATACATTTTGTTAACATTTTTACATATTTTTCATTTTCAATGGCGCATGTAATTGCCTATTTGAAATGCAAAACTGTGTTCAGACAGTTCTTTCTTCACGTACTATTAATTTGTTATTACGATAAATTTGTTACTACATAGCTTAATAAATGAAAAATGCATGAAGTCCCTCCGGTTGAACACAATGACAGCCGCTGAGGTTGTCAAAAGTGTACGCGGCATAAAATATGTGTTCTTACGCGTATTTTATGCTCAACACAGACTAATGATACTCTGATGACTCGGAATAATAGACATCTTCTTGGGAGAATTTTAACAGTTTTTGCGGCCGTCTCTCGCATTCCCATCTCCATCCCTATCATTCCAGTAATTCTCTTCTAGATTCTTCTTTGACATCTTTAAAAACATGATTCTGTTATTTCTCTCTGAGCCTACCTATTTTTCTGCAAATGGAAACCACTCGCAAACCTTTCTGGATCATCTCACGTAATGAAGCTACGTACCTTCGCATTAATTTACCTGCATTCGCTTAATGCATTATGCTTACCTGCATTCACTTAATAATTTCTTCGTTTCTTATACGTTCGTTTAAGAAACTCCTCAACTTTTCAAAAATAAATTTTTTAGATAAATTTATTTATCTCTTTCTCTTTTTCATAATTCCCATGTTTTTGATTCGCATGTTTTGTATGATAGTGTTAAAAAGATTTTTTCTTAGTAGACCTGGTTATTTCTTTTCTCCAGACTTTTTAATGGCTTGTCCTTGGGAAATTTTAGAAACAGTATCTTTTCTGGAATCTTTTTCTTCGCTTGTAATACCTTCCAAATATTTAAATTCATGATATGCTTCTATCTGATCTTCTTTTATTGTTTTATTAGTATTCTTCTCTTCCACTACCATATTTTTTTAAATTCATAGACATACAAAATAATTTTCAATTTGTGTTTTTTGTTTATACACAAAAAGGTTACCTTTAACCTGTTTGGCTTTACTTTACTTTTAATTTCAAATACGTTCTCTACTCGGGAGCGAAATTTTCTAGTTTTTAAATGGTAATCACGATTGTTGGTAATTTTGTTCACAATTAATATTACGGTACGTTGTATGTTAATTAAACAATTTAATGTTATATTAAGTATGTTTCATACTAGTGGAATTATTCAACTATGTAGTATATATGACCACCAATTCTCATACGTCACATCAAGTTTTTATTGTTTTTTGACGATAAATGCATTAAATAAAATTAAAATATTTCACACCAAAATTCAGATACGGCTTAACTTGACCCGCTTCGCTCACGTAGGTTTTTGTTGCACAATTAAATGGACACTGACCTTCACACATCCGCTTGATTATATTTTTTTGTTCTCTCTCCTTGAATGTTGTATTTTACGTACTTGCTTCAATTTACAGACTGTTTAGTAACCTAAGTATTCAACTTAAACACGTATATTCAGTAGCTGTTGTTACGAGTTTTATCTTTTTGTATGACCGTCATATATCGCATATAAAATCCACTTCACTTGCGTTCCATTTACCTATATGCTTTAGCTGATGGTCCAAAAATACTGATATTCCGGCGGTTCTGTTTACCTCCGTTTTAATATTTAAAAATGTAAAGAGAATATTTAAAAAAAATATCAACAGCTTTTCTTCGGTATTCTTTTTGTAGTATTATCCTTTCTGTGTCACATTTCGATAGGCGTATTCCCACAATTTTGCTTAACTTTTTTATGTGATAGTTTCATTGAGAGTAAATAGTAGTCATTCCCAAATACTTTACTTATGTCTTATCCATTTTCACATTCTAATTTTTACTTACTCTCCCTTACGAAGGTACTTCGTCTTACTTCAAATAATTGAAGAAGCTTACCTCTCCTACTTTACCTTTAAAATATTAGTGTATTTTATTGTCAATTATTTCTGTAAAAGAAAGCAGTTGAACACAATACGTTGACAAATGCTAATGGTCTTGTCGCGTGTCCATGACAAGAGGCTGTCGTGGACGAAGGCAAGGGTAATTTCCAGGAGAGTGAGGAAGAGTTGCTAGGACCGGTTAAGGAGAGGTATAAGCATAGAGAAAAGAACTATAGTCTGTGGTATAAGCATAGACTAAGGAGGAAAGGATCGGTTAAGGAGAGGTTTAAGCATAGAGAAAAGAACTATAGTCTGTGGTATAAGCATAGACTAAGGAGGAAAGGATCGGTTAAGGAGAGGTTTAAGCATAGAGAAAAGAACTATAGTCTATGGTATAAGCATAGACTAAGCAGGGAAAGACTAGTTCTTTTCTCTATGGTGTAAGGAACAAACTCTATGGTGTAAGGACGCAAAGACTGTCTGGTGCAGGGTGCGCGTTGTGGGGGTGGGGGTGCTTTTCGCACAGTCCCTTCGTGGGCTCCGCCTCAGCAGGCACCATTGCTGAAACATTTTTGAGTAATTGCATAACTTTTGCTTCTCGAAACTAATCACCGTTGCGAGTGATATCTCGTTACAGGTGGGATGGTATTCATAATCCCTCATCTTCCCGCTAAATGGGATCAAATATAAAGCATGAAAAAACAAACTATTGTGTGCTCTTCTTGACGGAAGGAACTCGTAAATCGGGTTGATTTTTTTTCTGAAGGCTATGTCACGGCCTGCAAATCTGAGTAGATCCGAGCTTTTATTCATACAGAAACTAAGATTGATCCAGTTTCTGGGACATAACTGTAGTAAGAGATCTTACGATGGTGGATATTTCACTCCACTTTTACTGAACTGGTATTTAGTATTAGGCAGGAAATCTTCGTTTTCTCCTACAGGTTTTCTCCTACAGGATGGTTTAGATTTCCTGTTACAAAGAGCATGAAGTTCACAAAGCACGTTAATATACTAGCAGACGAACACAATTACCTACAATCATCGGTATTTTCTACAGTACTTTGGATGAATAAACAATATTCTACTATTATAAAAAATACTATTTCTATTGCACACAAGAAAAACACACAACTTAGTATTATAAAATAAATATTCCAATTGATCGCTGGTATTCAAATGCTGATGGCATTCATTACAATTAGCTTCGTAAAGGAATGCAGATGTACATACGTACGTAAAGAAGTGTCAGTTGTTAATCCAAGAATAAATCCGTGAGAGCGAATAAAATTGAAGTGGAAAAGAGACAGCATAGACAACCGAGGGCATTGTCTGTGCAGTTGTCTTCGCACTGCCCCACCGCGATCCTTTAAATGGCTTGCGCGTCTTTTTGAATGGGATCTGTAATTTTGGGATGGTTTTTTATTGCAAACAATCACTCGTCTGCATTTTTGAGTGATTTGGCCAATTTTGCTCATAGCAACTAATCATAGTCCCGTTACACATATGATAGTATCTTCGCACTGCCCCACCCAGGTCAATTGTGTCTGTGATGACAGCGAGCAAGAGGCTAATGAGGATGTGGTGAGAAGTAAAATTGAAGCGAAAAAGAACGTCAGTTACGTATGAGGGCGTTGTTTGTGCAGCTTTTTTCGCACTGCCCCACTCAGGTCCATCGTGTCTGTGATGACAGCGAGCAAGAGGCCAATGAGGATGTGAGAAGTAAAATTGAAGCGAAAAAGAACGTCAGTTACGTATGAGGGCGTTGTTTGTGCAGCTGCCTTCGCACTGCCCCACTCAGGTCTATCGTGTCTGTGACGACAGCGAGCAAGAGCCCAACGACGATGTGGTGAGGAGAAGTAAAATTGAAGCGAAAAAGAACGTCAGTTACGTATGAGGGCGTTGTTTGTGCAGCTGTCTTCGCACTGCCCCACTCAGGTCTATCGTGTCTGTGACGACAGCAAGCAAGAGCCCAACGACGATGTGGTGAGAAGTAAAATTGATGCGAAAAAGAACGTCAGTTACGTATGAGGGCGTTGTTTGTGCAGCTGTCTTCGCACTGCCCCACTCAGGTCCATCGTGTCTGTGATGACAGCGAGCAAGAGGCCAATGAGGATGTGGTGAGAAGTAAAATTGAAGCGAAAAAGAACGTCAGTTACGTATGAGGGCGTTGTTTGTGCAGCTGTCTTCGCACTGCCCCACTCAGGTCCATCGTGTCTGTGATGACAGCGAGCAAGAGGCCAATGAGGATGTGGTGAGAAGTAAAATTGAAGCGAAAAAGAACGTCAGTTACGTATGAGGGCGTTGTTTGTGCAGCTTTCTTCGCACTGCCCCACTCAGGTCCATCGTGTCTGTGATGACAGCGAGCAAGAGGCCAATGAGGATGTGGTGAGAAGTAAAATTGAAGCGAAAAAGAACGTCAGTTACGTATGAGGGCGTTGTTTGTGCAGCTGTCTTCGCACTGCCCCACTCAGGTCTATCGTGTCTGTGACGACAGCGAGCAAGAGCCCAACGACGATGTGGTGAGGAGAAGTAAAATTGAAGCGAAAAAGAACGTCAGTTACGTATGAGGGCGTTGTTTGTGCAGCTTTCTTCGCACTTCCCCACTCAGGTCTATCGTGTCTGTGACGACAGCGAGCAAGAGCTCAACGACGATGTGGTGAGGAGAAGTAAAATTGGAGCGAAAAAGAACGTCAGTTACGTATGAGGGCATTGTCTGTGCAACTGTCTTCGCACTGCCCCACCGCGTTTCTTTACATTACCCTTGGTTCAAATGAGAGGAGATGAAGGGTATGAAAAGCCTTGATAACCATCGCTTTGGCGTCTGTTTTAAAGCAAACCGTTATTTTGGGTTGTTTATTTAATTGCAGGCATTGACTCAGCCTGCATTTGAGTAATTGTGACCCTTTTGCTCAGAATCTAATCATAGTCGTTCGTGTCTCGCGTTATACGGAGGATATTGCTCGTTTTCTTTCACATTACTCGTAGCTGGAGCAGATGAAAGGAATGAAAAGATTTGATTATCATTGCACGATCGTCTTTTTGAAAGATACCTGCAAATTGCGGGTTGATTTCTTATTTGGTGGTAGTGAACTCGCTTTCTTGTTTTAAAAACAGAAAGAACATCTAGCACACAAATTATGAAAATACACCAAATGATTCACACATTTGCCTATTATGATCAGCTCTTTGTATTACACTATGGGCGTATATCTAAACGATTCTCTATAATTATAAGATAAACATTCCAATGGATAGCTTGAATTCAAATACTGATGTATTTTAACACTTACCTTCATAAAAGCAAAAAGGTGGCACTGTCGCGTTTTAAGAATTATTGCTGTGAGGACTGCGAAGAGGAGCCTAACGACGATTTGGTGAGAGGAAGTAAAATGGAAGCGAAAAGGATCTCGGTTACGTGGGAGGACGTTGTCTGTGCACCTGTCTTCGTACCGTGTTTTTTTTACATTACTATTGACTCGAATGAGGGGAGATGAGTGGAATGAAAAGCCTTGATGACCATTGCTTGCGCGTCTTTTTGAAAGGAACTCGAAAATTCGCCTTCATTTTTTAATCGCAGACAATGTGTCCTGCGTTTTTTAATAATTGTCTTCCGTAGGCTCATAAACTAATCATAGTCGCGTGTGACTTTCATTACTCAATCGTATTCATTCTGATTCCTGTAAATGAGAGGAGATGAATGGAATGAAAAGCCTTGATGACCATCGCTTGCGCGTCTTTTTGAAAGGAACTCAAAAATACGCGTTGGTTTTTTATTGCAGGTAATGTTTCGCCCTGCATTTTTTGAGTATTTGTCTTCCTTATGCTCATAGAAACTAATTATAGTCGCGTGTGACTTTGGTTACATATAGGCTAGTATTCGTATTCCTTCCTATTCTTCTAATTGGGAGTAGATGAAGGGAATGAAAAGCATTGATGACCATTGATAGCGGTTCTTTTAAAAAAAACTGCAACTTTGGGTTGATTTCTTATTTGCTGACAATGGCTCGCGTTCCTGTTGTTCAGACACAAATATTGTTACTACACAAATTACGAAAATCCACTAGTTGATTCACACATTTACGTATATTGATCAGCACTTTTTACTGCACTCCGGCAGTATATCTAAACGGTTCTCTATAATTATAAAATAAACATTCCAATGGATAATAATAATAATAATAATAATAATAATAATAATAATAATAATAATAATAAAGCCATTGATCCCAATGTTGGGCAAGGCCTCCCACTTAAATAGTGGGGTGGCTCAAAAGTGTTACTGCTTTCAGGTGAGATAGTCCTGGAGAGCGTTTATTCAAAGCGAACTGTCAACTGACCCCTGTTCACTGACCACATTGTTATTGGCCACTGTCTGTGTAATTGGTCACTGGCCGTAGTATTGTCCAATGGATAGCTTGTATTCAGATAATGATGTATTTTGATAAAATTTGTCTTCGGAAAAGAAAGTTGGAAAAAGCAAAGAGGTGGTAGTTTCGCATATTAAGAGTTAATGCTATGGAGACTGTCGTGGTTGAGCCAAGCGACGATGTGGCGAGAGAAAAATTGAAGCGAAAAGGCCGGTTTAGACGACGGTGGGCGTTATCTGTGCAGCTGTCTTCGCACTGCCCCACCGCGTTCCTTACATTAGCATTGATGCCTCAAATGGGAGGAGATGTAGGGGATGAAACGCCTTGATGACCATTGCTTGCGCGTGTTTTTGAAAGGAACTCGAAAATTTGCGTTGATGTTTCAATTGCAGACAATGATTCGGCCTGCATTTTTGAGTAATTGTCTTCCTTATGCTCATAGAATGTAATCATAGTCGCGTGTGACTTTGGTTACATACAGAATAGTATTCGCATTCCTCCCTTATTCCTACCTATGGCTCTAAATTGGAGCTGATGAAAAGAATGAAAAGCCTTGATGACTAGCACGTCTTTTTGGAAGAAACTTTTAAATTTGGGTTAAATGTTTATTTGCAGACAATGACTCAGACTGCATTTTTGAGTAATTTTGTCCCTTTGGCTCGTAGAAACTAATCATTGTCGTGTCTATCTCGCGTTAAACATACGATTGTATTCGTATTCTTTGCTATTGTCACCTTCCTTACTCCCCCTTGGATGCGAGGTTTTGGACGAATGACTCGAGCAGAAGATTAGGTTTGCTCGATGTGTGGCATCCGTATCAACAATGGATGTCACTAGTTTTATTAGTTGAAATGTTTCCACTGTAATACAGGGTATGGGGTCGTCTTTCGATACCTCTGAAAACAAATATTGTGTACTTTTGCTCATAAATACTAATCGTAGTCACGCGTGATAAATATATATATATATATATATATATATATATATATATATATATATATATATATATATATATATATATATGGTATTCGCATTCCATCGTATATGCGGTAAATAAGAGCAGAAGTGAATGAAAACCATTGATGACCATTGCTTGCGATCTTTTTGAAAGGAACCCGGGTTGAATTTTTACTTAACAACCCGTAACCTCTGATTTTTTTACTTGCATCGGTCTACATTTTTTAATATTTGCGATCATGCGCTCGTAGAAATTAATTGTAGTCGTGTGAATCGTGTCATACTGCGGAAGATGATGAAATCTTTCTTAGATTTCAATATCGTCCATCTCGATCATTTGGAAGAAGCGAAACTATCTTTCTCGGATTTCAATGTTGTCCATCTGTTTCATCTGGGAGAGGCGAATCACTCTTTCTCGGAGTTTAATCTCGTCCATCTGGTTTAAGTTTGTGAGGCAAAACCATTTTTCTCGGAGTTTTCAATCTCGTCCACTTGGTTCATGCATGGGGCGGGTTATCTTTCTCGAGGTTCTCCATTTCGTTATTTTGGGAGAAGCGAAACCCTCTTTCTCAAAGTTCAATGTCAATCTGGGAGAGGTGAATCCCTTTTCCTCGAGTTCAGTATCGTCCATCTGGTTAATCTGGGACAAGTGAAATCCTATTTCTCGGGGTTCATTCTTTTCTGTTTCGTTCGTGTGGGCAAAACCATCTTTCTCGGTATACAGTTGTGTTCTTCTCGAGGTGAATCCCTCTTTCTCGCAGTTCAATGTCCATCTGGGAGAAATAAGACCTTTTTCTCCTAGTCCAATTACGACCATCTGGTTCTTCTTGGAAAGGTGAAATACCCTTTCTCGGGGTTCATTCTTGTCCGTTTCGTTTGCCTGGGAGAAGCAAATCCATCTGTCTTGGAGTTCAGTTTTGTGCATCCCTCATTGTCGAAGTTCAGTGTCCATTTTCAAGAGGACAAACCCTCATTTAACGGAGTTCAATCTCGCCCGTATGTTTCATGTGGGAGAGGTGATACCCTTTTTCTCAAGTTCAATCACGACCATCTGGTTCACGTGGAGAAGGTGAAATACCCTTTCTCGGGGTTCATTCTTGTCCGTTTCGTTCGTCTGGGAGAAGCGAAACCATCTGTCTTGGAGTTCAGTTTTGTGCATCCCTCATTGTCGAAGTTCAATGTCCATTTTCAAGAAGACAAACCTTCATTTTTGGAGTTCAGTCTCGCCCGTCTGTTCCATGTGGGAGAGATGATTCCCTTTTTCCCTAGTTCAATTACGACCATCTGGTTCATGTGGAAAAGGTGAAATACCCTTTCTCGGGGTTCATTCTTGTCCGTTTCGTTTGCCTGGGAGAAGCAAATCCATCTGTCTTGGAGTTCAGTTTTGTGCATCCCTCATTGTCGAAGTTCAGTGTCCATTTTCAAGAGGACAAACCCTCATTTAACGGAGTTCAATCTCGCCCGTATGTTTCATGTGGGAGAGGTGATACCCTTTTTCTCAAGTTCAATCACGACCATCTGGTTCACGTGGAGAAGGTGAAATACCCTTTCTCGGGGTTCATTCTTGTCCGTTTCGTTCGTCTGGGAGAAGCGAAACCATCTGTCTTGGAGTTCAGTTTTGTGCATTCCTCATTGTCGAAGTTCAATGTCCATTTTCAAGAAGACAAACCTTCATTTTTGGAGTTCAGTCTCGCCCGTCTGTTCCATGTGGGAGAGATGATTCCCTTTTTCCCTAGTTCAATCACGACCATCTGGTTCATGTGGAAAAGGTGAAATACCCTTTCTCGGGGTTCATTCTTGTCCGTTTCGTTCGTCTGGGAGAAGCTAAACCATGTCTTGGAGTTCAGTTTTGTACATCTCTCATTGTCGAAGTTTAGTGTTCATATTCGAGAGACCAAACCCTTTTACTCGGTATTCAATCTCGCCCGTTTGTTTCATCTGGGGGAAGCGAAACCCTGTTTCTCGGAATTCTGTGTTGTCCTCTTCTGGGAGAGGTAAAACCTTTTTTCTCGGAGTTCTATGTCGTCCATCTGGGAGAGGCGAAACTGTCTTTCTCGGAGCTGAATCTTGTCTATTTCGTTCATCTGGGAGAGGCGTAAGACTCTTTCTCGGAGTTCAATCTCGCCCATCTGGATCATCTGGGAGAGGCGAAACCCCTCTTTCTCCTGATTCGATCTAATTCATTTTGTTCGTCTGAAAGAGGCGTAACTCGCTTTCTCGAAGTTCAATCTCCTCCATCTGATCTGGGAGAGGCGAAAACCTCTTTCGCGGAGTTCAGTCACGTCCATCTGGGTGTGTCGAAACCCTCTTTTGCGGAATGCCATTTTCGTTAGTTGTTGCAGATGGAAGATGTGAGATTCTGCGCACGATCCAGGCACATACATAATGCTGGCTTAAACACTACAACAGAAACGAATGAATCATGTCTCATAATTATGTGCTATGTACATTTAAAATAAGATTTTTTAAATAATATCTCTAATTAAATAAATCTGTACATTTAATTTATTTTTTCAAATATTTGGTAGTGTTGACCATTAAGGGCTTGTGACTTTATGGTTTTCTGAGGCATGTTTGAGAAATAATTTCAATTATTGAACATTGCAACATAATGATTTTGAGAAGCTTCTGGCTACATTATATCCATGTCAGTTTCATTTGTAATCGAAAATTGTATTTCTGAAGGGTACAACTCATTACAATGTTTTTCCTTAGTTTCTGAGATCGCGGTAGTATATTTGCTCCGTTTCCGGTGAACGTAAGTTTGTAATCTCTTGTCCAGTAAGATTTGTCGTTTTTCATGAGTCTACACAGACGAAGAGACATTTGTTGTGTAACTACTAGACTAGAGTTATTTAAAATTGTTCTCTTCACACGATGACTATCGACATGGGCACATCTCTTCTATAAAGTAGTGTCATCTACCACGTTAATGTATTTATTTCGACTTATTTATGACCATTTTTCACCTTCCTCCATTCTACGCCGCTGCTGTGCATGATTTTTCTTGAGTTTCAGTTGATTCATTTCCGTTGTTATACACTAGCTTTTCATCACACGCATTTTTACCATAGCTTTAAATGCAGTGAAATCCCATTACTGTCTTCAGCAGCGGTTATCAGAAACCTGTGGTCTAATGTTGGTAGAAGAATTGTACTGTCAGCAGATTCCAACAAGTCTGTCGTTTCACTTAAACTATTGTGATTAGATTTTGTTTATGACTAAGTTCACCCTGTAATAATCAAATATCGTCTAAAAATACTCTCTCATCTTGTCGTTGCAGTTTAAGAATTCATTATTAATTTCAGAACATGTTCTTGAGAACTTGTCCTGGTTATTGCTATTATCGTGTATATCGTCTATAAACTGGAGTATTCAATAATCGTGTTTCTACGGACGTTTATTCCGGATGTTTGTCCCGACTATTGCGCATGCGTGTTCAAATTTCCGAGTGAAATACGCATGCGCACTTATATCCACCTTCATAACCGCATTTCTGCCGTCAAAGCACCTTGGTACGTATCAAACAAGCAACCTCACAGAGAGAAAGAGAGAGTGTGTTTTTCACACGATTGATGATTATATCAGTCACCAATCAAAACATTTTTTTGGTTCCTTACCATCCTCCCCTGCAACTTAGGAAAAACATGTAACCAATACCGAAGAATCAAATCTAGATTCCCAAAAGAAATTTAAACCACCCTAAAGAGACATGCATGATTTCACAAACTTTTTACTTTCTTTTCTTCCAATAATTATCCTATTCTCCCATACATTTTAACAAACAAAACTATTGATTACTGAGGTCTGCAGTGGGAGTATCCTTGCTCTCATGTAACAGTACTAAGCTTGCTAGGTTGTAGTTCATAAACAATATTATAAAGCGCTTAGTTTGTTGTACAAGAAAATAACATTTTAAAAAAAATCCGCATTTTTACTGCCCAGCTTCCGCAAAAACCCGCATCGCGACACTGATTGGGCAATCTCTGGCTCCGGCAACACTGGTGCCCGCAAGGACCGCCGACGTCGCTCGACCTTTGTAACACTGCAAGTCGCCGCTCAAGGCCCACGAAATATCGTGCTTTCGTCACAGTCTCTCTTCTCCGCAAAATCGTCACTCTTCTTGTTCCTCCGGCCGTTGGAGATTCCTCGAAGGCCACCACTTCCATCGTCCATCTATAGTCACTCCCCAACTCATAGTTGGTGGGACTCCCTGAATAAAAGTAGCATATTCTTTTCAATATGATTTTAAGAATTGTCATGGGATCGTGTTTCTAAGTTGAGAATTACGATGAAAAGAAAAAGAAAAATCAAATCATATCCACAGAAACTCATGTAATGCATTTTACATTTTTTCTGTTTCAAACATAAGAAAGAAATCTCAATAAACACTCACATTACCATATAATTAACCTTGTTTACAATCTCTAAGATAAAATTATCGCATTAACACGGCGTTGCAAAAACAAGGATTTTGTATCCACTCTCAATTGTTCGAAATAGGAAGACAACTACACATTTTATCATTGATGCAAAGATGCTTGATGCTGATCCTTTGCAGAATGACATCCAACACAATTAAGATAATAATATTGGGTAACCATGAGGTGAAAATCTCAAAATAGAAGAATTACACATTGGATCATTGTTGCAATGAATGTATTGGTTCTAATACTTCGCCGAATGATATCCAATACAGAAAGACTAAATTAATAGTATTACTTAATCTGAGATTAAAATCTCAATTGCTTGAAAATAGAGGAATGACACATGGCATCATTGATACAATATTGATGCTTGTTCTCAAACTGTCTAAACCGAAGTTAAAAGTGCTTTTCACAAAGGTAAATGAAGGTTCACATTTGAAAGAATCCATCCAAATGAAGTTTTAAATACACATTGAAACTAAAGAAACAACGTTTCAGAGTTGAAAGAAACATTTTAAAACATAATCTTATTCTCAACCCTCAAATAATTGTCTTGATTTGTTTCATAATTTTAAAAACTTAATATTACATTTTATGATGCATTTAGCAACAAAAAAATCTAAAATTATGCAGATAATCTCTTCATAACCAATCTTCAATATTTAAACTTCAAGACAAAAATTTTGACATGTATTGATAAATAAAAGACAGGATATGACGCTCCACCGTACTTTCTCAAAAGCAAGATGTCATATTAAACCACTCGCAAAGCAAAATTTCTCACACTAGAATTGTATTTAATGATCAACCATCACTTACCATACACTCACAACAACACATTGAATCAAGAAACGGGAGATCCAGGTGATGAATCAAGAAACGGAAGGTTAAAGCAATAAATCTAGTAAACCAAGTACAAGACCATGGGTCTAGAAAATGAATATTAAAGTGATGGATCTAGAAAAGATGGGTCAAAATGACGGATCTAGAAAAGGAAGGTCAAAGCAATGAACCAATAAATGGAAAGTCATGTCGATAGATCTAGAATCGGAAGGCCAAGGCAATATATCTAGAAACAGAAAGTCAATCCAATGGTTCTAGAAAAAGGAAGTCAAGGCGATGGATCATGAAAAGGTCGATCAAGGAGATAGACCTCGAAAAGGATGAAGGGGATGAATCTAAAAACGGAACGTGAAGATGATGAATATAGAACAACAGATCTAAGGTGATGGATCTAAAAACGGAAGGTCAAGAACATGAAGCTAAAAGCGATGGAAAGAAAAGGTCAACGCAATGTATCTAGGTAAGGAAGGTCAAGACGATGGATCTAGAAAGGGAAGAATAAACGTTGAATCTAGAAAAGGTATGTCAAAGGTATGGATGTAGAAAAGGTCAAAGCAATGGACCAAGAAACGGAAGGTCATGGCAATGGGTCAACAAACGGAAGAGCAAGGCAATGGATCTAGAAAAGGGAAATCAAACCGATCGGTGTAGTAATTGTAGATCAAGGCAAAATATATGGAATGGAGGTAAAAGAGATTGATCTAGAGAAGGAAGGTCATTGTGATGGATTTAACAATGGGAAGTCAAGGCAATGGGGCTAGAAAAGAAAGGTCAAAGTGATGGATCTTGAAATGGAAGATGAAGACAATGAATCTACAATAGGAAAGTCAAGGTGATGAATCTAGAAATTAAAGATTAAGGAGATAGAACTACAAACGGAGGTCAAAGTGACGGATCTCGAAAAGGAAGATCAAGACGATGGAATTAAAACGGAAGGTCAAGGCGATGAATCTAGAAAAAGAACGTCGAAGTAATGGATATACATAAGTGGTGTCAAAGAGTTGCAAGAAGATAGAGCAAGAAAAGTAGATCTTGTGGAATGATGAAGATGGTTAAAAAAGGAGGTCAATATGATACAGCAGGAAAAGAAAATCAACAAGGTGAACCAAATCCAAGTGTAACAAAAATACATTTTCTAAAACATGCACAAATCATTTTCTCTCGTTCTGAAGTAGGGCAGTTTTCATTCTATAAAAACATTCAAAATACACAATAACATAAACCGCATTACAGTTTGCTGTCCTGTTTATCCTTTATTTCTGTTGCACGGTTGAAATAAGAATAGATAAAGGATACTGCTGAAAATAACCAAAGAGCTGGACTTGTATCCCTTCCACGCGTGAACCAATCGAAATCATATAAGGGCCAAATGCATAACCGACATGTTGTGTCTCTAACTCTTCGCAGACACTTGTGTCCGTTAAATAGCGGACTCGCACCTCTGCTTCTGAACCCTTCGTAGCCGATGTCCTCCAAAGCAAGTCTAATTTGCGAAAGAATAGGAGAATTGAGGACTTGCATGAGAAACATACTTCCTCTCGTAGACACTTTTCAACGATGTTCCGACATTGAGTAATACGTCGTAACTTTGCCGATAATTGACTGACAAATATCGTTTGATAATTGTTGTTGCCGTACTCTTTCCGAAGAAAATCGCTCTGTAATCCTTTCCAGACAATATTGTGTCCGTTAAATAGCGGACTCGCACCTCTGCTTCTGAACCCTTCGTAGCCGATGGCCTCCAAAGCAAGTCTAATTTGCGAAAGAATAGGAGAATTGAGGACTTGCATCAGAAACATACTTCCTCTCGTAGACACTTTTCAACGATGTTCCGACATTGAATAATACGTCGTAACGTTGCCGATAATTGACTGACAAATATCGTTTGATAATTGTTTTTGCCGTACTCTTTCCGAAGAAAATCGCTCTCTAAACCTTTCCAGGCAATATTGTGTCCGTTAAATAGCGGACTCGCACCTCTGCTTCTGAACCCTTCGTAGCCGATGGCCTCCAAAGCAAGTCTAATTTGCGAAAGAATAGGAGAATTGAGGACTTGCATCAGAAACATACTTCCTCTCGTAGACACTATCCAACGATGTTCCGACATTGAGTAATACGTCGTAACTTTGCCGGTAATTGACTGACAAATATCGTTTGATAATTGTTGTTGCCGTACTCTTTCCGAAGAAAATCGCTCTGTAATCCTTTCCAGACAATATTGTGTCCGTTAAATAGCGAACTCGCACCTCTGCTTCTGAACCCTTCGTAGCCGATGGCCTCCAAAGCAAGTCTAATTTGCGAAAGAATAGGAGAATTGAGGACTTGCATCAGAAACATACTTCCTCTCGTAGACACTTTTCAACGATGTTCCGACATTGAGTAATACGTCGTAACTTTGCCGATAATTGACTGACAAATATCGTTTGATAATTGTTTTTGCCGTACTCTTTCTGAAGAAAATCGCTCTGTAATCCTTTCCAGACAATATTGTGTCCGTTAAATAGCGGACTCGCACCTCTGCTTCTGAACCCTTCGTAGCCGATGGCCTCCAAAGCAAGTCTAATTTGCGAAAGAATAGGAGAATTGAGGACTTGCATCAGAAACATACTTCCTCTCGTAGACACTTTTCAACGATGTTCCGACATTGAGTAATACGTCGTAACTTTGCCGATAATTGACTGACAAATATCGTTTGATAATTGTTGTTGCCGTACTCTTTCCGAAGAAAATCGCTCTGTAATCCTTTCCAGACAATATTGTGTCCGTTAAATAGCGGACTCGCACCTCTGCTTCTGAACCCTTCGTAGCCGATGGCCTCCAAAGCAAGTCTAATTTGCGAAAGAATAGGAGAATTGAGGACTTGCATCAGAAACATACTTCCTCTCGTAGACACT
Organism: Teleogryllus occipitalis; assembly: GCA_011170035.1. Taxonomy (NCBI): domain Eukaryota; kingdom Metazoa; phylum Arthropoda; class Insecta; order Orthoptera; family Gryllidae; genus Teleogryllus; species Teleogryllus occipitalis. The sequence goes on along the minus strand of BLKR01003580.1, from coordinate 83,956 downwards.
TTTCAACGATGTTCCGACATTGAGTAATACGTCGTAACTTTGCCGATAATTGACTGACAAATATCGTTTGATAATTGTTGTTGCCGTACTCTTTCCGAAGAAAATCGCTCTGTAATCCTTTCCAGACAATATTGTGTCCGTTAAATAGCGGACTCGCACCTCTGCTTCTGAACCCTTCGTAGCCGATGGCCTCCAAAGCAAGTCTAATTTGCGAAAGAATAGGAGAATTGAGGACTTGCATCAGAAACATACTTCCTCTCGTAGACACTTTTCAACGATGTTCCGACATTGAGTAATACGTCGTAACTTTGCCGATAATTGACTGACAAATATCGTTTGATAATTGTTGTTGCCGTACTGTTTCCGAAGAAAATCGCTCTGTAATCCTTTCCAGGCAATATTGTGTCCGTTAAATAGCGGACTCGCACCTCTGCTTCTGAACCCTTCGTAGCCGATGGCCTCCAAAGCAAGTCTAATTTGCGAAAGAATAGGAGAATTGAGGACTTGCATCAGAAACATACTTCCTCTCGTAGACACTTTTCAACGATGTTCCGACATTGAATAATACGTCGTAACTTTGCCGATAATTGACTGACAAATATCGTTTGATAATTGTTGTTGCCGTACTCTTTCCGAAGAAAATCGCTCTGTAAACCTTTCCAGGCAATATTGTGTCCGTTAAATAGCGGACTCGCACCTCTGCTTCTGAACCCTTCGTAGCCGATGGCCTCCAAAGCAAGTCTAATTTGCGAAAGAATAGGAGAATTGAGGACTTGCATCAGAAACATACTTCCTCTCGTAGACACTTTTCAACGATGTTCCGACATTGAGTAATACGTCGTAACTTTGCCGATAATTGACTGACAAATATCGTTTGATAATTGTTTTTGCCGTACTCTTTCTGAAGAAAATCGCTCTGTAACCTTTCCAGACAATATTGTGTCCGTTAAATAGCGGACTCGCACCTCTGCTTCTGAACCCTTCGTAGCCGATGGCCTCCAAAGCAAGTCTAATTTGCGAAAGAATAGGAGAATTGAGGACTTGCCTCAGAAACATACTTCCTCTCGTAGACACTTTTCAACGATGTTCCGACATTGAGTAATACGTCGTAACTTTGCCGATAATTGACTGACAAATATCGTTTGATAATTGTTGTTGCCGTACTCTTTCCGAAGAAAATCGCTCTGTAATCCTTTCCAGACAATATTGTGTCCGTTAAATAGCGGACTCGCACCTCTGCTTCTGAACCCTTCGTAGCCGATGGCCTCCAAAGCAAGTCTAATTTGCGAAAGGATAGGAGAATTGAGGACTTGCATCAGAAACATACTTCCTCTCGTAGACACTTTCCAACGATGTTCCGACATTGAGTAATACGTCGTAACTTTGCCGATAATTGACTGACAAATATCGTTTGATAATTGTTGTTGCCGTACTCTTTCCGAAGAAAATCGCTCTCTAATCCTTTCCAGACAATATTGTGTCCGTTAAATAGCGGACTCGCACCTCTGCTTCTGAACCCTTCGTAGCCGATGGCCTCCAAAGCAAGTCTACTTTGCGAAAGAATAGGAGAATTGAGGACTTGCATCAGAAACATACTTCCTCTCGTAGACACTTTTCAACGATGTTCCGACATTGAGTAATACGTCGTAACTTTGCCGATAATTGACTGACAAATATCGTTTGATAATTGTTGTTGCCGTACTGTTTCCGAAGAAAATCGCTCTGTAATCCTTTCCAGACAATATTGTGTCCGTTAAATAGCGGACTCGCACCTCTGCTTCTGAACCCTTCGTAGCCGATGGCCTCCAAAGCAAGTCTAATTTGCGAAAGAATAGGAGAATTGAGGACTTGCATCAGAAACATACTTCCTCTCGTAGACACTTTCCAACGATGTTCCGACATTGAGTAATACGTCGTAACTTTGCCGATAATTGACTGACAAATATCGTTTGATAATTGTTGTTGCCGTACTGTTTCCGAAGAAAATCGCTCTGTAATCCTTTCCAGACAATATTGTGTCCGTTAAATAGCGGACTCGCACCTCTGCTTCTGAACCCTTCGTAGCCGATGGCCTCCAAAGCTAGTCTAATTTGCGAAAGAATAGGAGAATTGAGGACTTGCCTCAGAAACATACTTCCTCTCGTAGACACTTTTCAACGATGTTCCGACATTGAATAATACGTCGTAACGTTGCCGATAATTGACTGACAAATATCGTTTGATAATTGTTGTTGCCGTACTCTTTCCGAAGAAAATCGCTCTCTAAACCTTTCCAGGCAATATTGTGTCCGTTAAATAGCGGACTCGCACCTCTGCTTCTGAACCTTTCGTAGCCGATGGCCTCCAAAGCAAGTCTAATTTGCGAAAGAATAGGAGAATTGAGGACTTGCATCAGAAACATACTTCCTCTCGTAGACACTTTTCAACGATGTTCCGACATTGAGTAATGCGTCGTAACTTTGCCGATAATTGACTGACAAATATCGTTTGATAATTGTTGTTGCCGTACTCTTTCCGAAGAAAATCGCTCTCTAATCCTTTCCAGACAATATTGTGTCCGTTAAATAGCGGACTCGCATCTCTGCTTCTAATCTCGTAGGCGATGCCCTCTCTCTCTCTGTCTCTCGCAAGTCTAATTTGAGAATAGGAGAATTGAGGACTTGCTTCAGAAACCAACTTCTTCCTCTCGCAGACTTTTTCCAACGATGTTCTGACATTCAGTTATACGTCGATTTTTGTAGTTAATTGCGTGACAAATATCGTTTGAAATTTTTTTACCGTAGCCTTCGCGAAGAAAATCACTCTCAAACCTTTTGTAGCGAATTGTGGGTCCGTTACGTTGCGGACTGACACCTCTGCTTTTGAACCTCTCGTAGTCGATGTCCTCTTTCTCACACGTTTAATTGGAGAAGTATTAGAGGAATTAAGTACTTACATCAGAAACCGTCTTCTGCCTGTCGTAGACGACTTCAACGATGTTCTGTCATTCGGTAATGCGTCGGATTTTTGCCGGTAATTGACTGAAAAATATCGTTTGATATTTGTATTTGCCGAATTCTCCACGAAGAAAAACTTTCTCTACCATTTTTCAGACTGTTGTCTGTACGTTACTTACCGGACCCGCACCTCTACTCCTAAACGTAATCTATCGTTGTCGTGTTCGATGTCTCCTCAGTCACAGGTGTGATTGGAAAAAAAGAGTAGATTTAAGGATTTGAATCCACAATCACCTGTCATAGGCGACTTCCGACGATATTCCGACATTAAATAATATATCGGATTTTTTTTTTGATAATTGACTGACAAATATCGTTTGATATTTGTTTTTGCCGGACTTCTTGCGGATAAATAAAGCTCTCAAACAATTTGCAGACAATTGTCTGTCCGTTACTTAGCGGACTCATACCTCTGCTCCTCAACGTAACCTGTCGTAGGCGATGTTTGACATCCTTTTACATTCAGATTCGAAAAGGAAAAGGGGAAGAATTAAGGTTTTGTATCAGCAACCGACTTCTTCCTGTCATAGGAGGCTTCCGACGATGTACTAACATTTAAAAATACGTTGAAGTTTTGCTAATAACTGACAAATATCGTTTCATATTTGTTTTTGCCGTACTCTTCGCGAAGAAAAACGCTCTCTTAGTCATTTTCAGACAATTGTGTATCTGTTACTTAGCGCACTTTCGCCTCTGCTCCTCGGCGAAACCCGTCGTAGACGATGTCTGCTCTCACAAATCTAATTGCCAAAGGAATTAGAAGTAATGGCTTGCATTAGCAATCTGCTTCTTTCTGTCGTAGATGACTTCCGACGATGTTCTACACCATTCAATAATTCGTCGCATATTTGTCAATAATGATTACCAAATTTGTGTGATATTTGGCTTTGCAGTTCTCTTTGCGATATAAAACGCTCTCTAATCCTTTTCAGATGATAGCTCTCTCTGTTCCTTAGCGAAATCGTAACCCTGTTCCTCAACGAAACGAGTCTAAGTTGATGTTTGACATCCTTTAACATTCAGATTAGAAAAGAAAAATGGTAAGCATTAATAGTTTGCATCAGCAACTGTCTTTTTCATGTCATAGATGCCATCTGCCGTTCCTCGACATCATGTGATATTTATTTTTTGCAATTATCTTACGAAATTAAGGCTTGCGCTCTCTGAATCTTTGCAGGCAATTTCTCTGACCATCAGTTAATGTAAACGAGTCTGCCTTACTTATCGAAACTCTTCATAGACGCCGTGTGAATCCTCTTGGTTAATTGAAAAACGAACTCGATTTAATAGATTTTATGACGTCAACATGGCTCCCTGTTTGGAATGCTTCCGACATGCCTTGGAAACGAAGGCAAGCTCTCCATTATTGTAATGCGGTTATTACCTGCTTATTGGGACACGACAACCCTCCTCCTTATTGAAACTTATATTAACTTTCTTATTGTCGCTTACGTTCTCTTACAAACAAATCAAAACTGGAAGATGAATGAAGGGTTTACATCAGCAACCGCGGCTTCTAATAGTATGTACATCAAATGAATTTGTAATCCACTTTTTGACCTGCTTTTAATTTGTCGATCTACTTCACTGTATTTTGAATCAACTATTTTATTACAAGCATGATCAATTGTCGATTTACCTTAGAGTAGTGTGGTTTATCCTTTAGTTACACGAGGGTCAATGAAACTTTAAGGGACACGAGGACTGTAATTTAAAATTTCTTTATTTTTTATCCAATCTTCTTCAAAGTTTACAGGTTTGTTTGTTGTAGTAATGTATTTACTTGGTTAAAATGTTAATAATTTTGGTTCAATATTTTTGAAGATACGTTTTGATTATTATATTTATCACGAAACACGGTTGGAGAAAAAATGTTCTATGAGCATTGTATTTGTTTAAAATTTTGGTTGGAATTTTTTGGACTTATAAAATAATTTTAAGTATATCTGTGCATGGATTTTAAAATATGAACTTTTAAAAAGCTTTTAGAATTATTTTCGATATTTTTTCAATATATTTCTTACTTGTTTGGAGTCCGAAAGATTAATACGGGCGTTTGAAATCTTTAATGGCACACGAGTTATTTAAATGGCTCCCGACCTATTAAAAATGGCGAAAACTCAATATAAATAAATTTATTTTATCCCTAATATTTCATACAATGTTACTACGCAAAAAACAAAAATTCGATAATTTTTCAGATTTTGGTCAACATTTTTGGCCTTTAATAAATGGAAGTGCAGGCCAGAGACATTAAAGAAAGAAAACGAATTAAATATAATCTACTGGTTTAATATACCCCTTTATTTAACAATCGAGAAATCAAAGTGATAGTTGGCACTGCTTTCCTGGTAGAAGTATATCAAAGTCCATCAAGTTCAGTAAGTTAGATTTCAGTGAAGCACTTTCAATCTGACGTCTCGCTTTTGATTTGATTTGTTTGAGATCATAAAAGGCACTTTTACACTAATATGTATTGCAATCACATTTGCAGATTGTTCAAATTATTTCTAAACTCCTCTTCGCGACGATTGAAAATAGCTTCACACTCGTTTGCGTTTTTTTGTCATTTCCCCCACTATAATACAAGTTAATAAGCCTTTTGCGAACAATGCTGATTAGCTATTGTCGGAATTCTTGCTTTCTTCCAAAATATCATGCACTCTCGAACCACAAATTTAGCACTTGTACTAACTGTTAATTTTACTTCCCGTATGTTATCAAATAAAACTTCAAGCACTTGTTTATTTCATGGTAAATTGTGTCCAGTTATTTGGTGTTTTATATTAATAATTAATATTATCTCCTTTTGAAAACACACGTTCCTCGGCACTGCCTATGACATTATGATAGATTCGCGACCTGCAAGGTCGACCGACAAGGTCGATTAAAGTTCTTGTACTGTTAGCCTCGGGGCTGACTCAACGGTGGGTGGTAGGTTTGGTCTTGTCCGTCACGCGAGTTCGCGCTCAAGTCGGCGCATGTTAGAATGCTCCGATCCCAACAAAATTGTGTACAGGCGTTTTAAGGTCATTCTAACAAAATTGGAGGGTGAGCGTTCAAAAATGTCAAAGACTGAAAATAAGGGACACCTTAATGTTCATAGGTCATTTGATAGTTAACTAGACAAATCGCTGCTGCTCAAAAACAATCGATCAGGTTTTTGTCCAATTTTTCTCCAGTTTCCCATCTCGATCAGGTTTTTGTCCAGTTTCCCTGATCCATTGAGCAAACGCTGAGATGGTCCTTTTTTTGCTTCTGAACATAGATGTAGCTTCACTATGCCCACATTTTGTTGAGGTCTCCTTCTGCTTGTAGTGGTAGGAGTAGAGCTGAGGGTGATTTACTATATTGTTTATAACGCAGAAAAATCAAATCTGCAGTTCATTTATCATTGCAAGTAGTTTTTTTGTCTGTAACTCGGGAACGAAAATGTCTAGTTTTTGGGCGGGAGATACTTCCACATCCCCCAACAGCTCCGATCTCCCCCCATCGGATCTCCACCTCTTGGGAGCCCTGGAGGGAGGCTTCATCATTTTTTATCAAATGATGAAGTTAAAGATGTGGTGCAAAAGTGGCTTCGAAATCAACCGAAGGAATTTTAGGTTAGAGGCATACGCAAATTACATAGAAGAACGATGGGACAAATGGGATAATATTCTTTCCCATACGTCATATACAGTTTTTACTGTTTTTTACCAAATAAATCAAATCAAATGTGTAAGTGTTCTTGGAAGCTATATTGAAAAGAAGACAAAGCATTGTATTCATTAAATAAATCGTTTCTGAGCCGCAGCAACTTGTCTCGTTACTTATTGAATGGCCCTCTAACTCATATCAAATAAAAATAATGAAATATGTCTTTTACTTATTCATATTCTGAGAGAACACGTATGGCGTTTTGGCTTTATTTACTCTACCATATTCAGAGTCGAATTAACGACACCGGTCAGCTTCAGTTTGATTCAAAACTTCACTAATGAATTAACCAGAACTTTACTAGGAAATATAATGGACTTTCAATCGAATATAAGTTGTTTTAGTTAGGAATTTTGGTTCAGTTATGTTTGGAGGTATTCATTATGGTACTATTCAACAATTATGGTACAATCTGGTATCACTATAAAATCTCAATATTGTTTTATTGAGAGAAAAGCACTGAAACCAATATCAAATCTCAAACCTTACGTATTTTCAAGAAATTGTGTTTGTTTGTTATTGATGTTGGCGTCAAAATAGAATCTATACTTTATTTTCTCATGAGTAATATTGTGTGGGAGAGACAAAATTGCATTTTCCATTTCTCTCAAAATTTAATTGCCTTTTTGTCTGTTATGAGATACCCAATATATTGTCATTCCCCTGAACCAAAACTTGCTTGCACTCCACAGTTGTAGGATATCTTAATGGCGCAGGATTCATTTTTGTTGAACTCTCTGAATTTTTGAAAATAGCAAATTTAATAATTTAATAATTAATTTCGAAAATAGCTGAAGGCAGACATCTGTCTTCATTTTTTTAAATTTACAAAGTCTCGGCCAACAATTTTGAATGATTACATCCCTTATGATTAACTTCATTCAAATGTCACGCGACATATTACTAGTGTGATGGACCGCTAAATGGAAACAGGGAACACAAAAGAAATTGGGTAACAATTGCGGTCGTTTATTATTGGAAGAAACCCGTAAATTATATTTGATTTCCTATTTTCAGGCAATGACTCGTTCAGCAAATCTGAATAATTCTATTCTCTTTGCTAAACGAAACCAAAAATAATCGCTACGTGATATTACCCCGCGTAAGTTCTTATTTCCCTACGTTACGCTTCATGGGAAAGAGAAGTGGTGATTGAAATAATAAATGCAACCACCAAAGCCACGCAGTGAATCAACTGATGTCGCAGTGAATCAACTGAGTTCCGCCAGTGGCAAGATTTTCAACACTAGCTTGTCAGCTAGATCGAATTCAGTCGCTGTCTGGAGGAGAATTATAGGGGCCAGCTGCTCTGATGGGTAGAGTTCCATGGTTTCTACGATCAACACCAGGCGAATTCCGGAGCAGTACGCTCGCAAACGGGCCACGGACCGCGCGCGATCTTTCCTTCTTCTTCCTTGTCCTATCCTCAACCCTTACACACATGTACACTATCATGCACTACACTACCACACATGCCGGGAGACCGGTCGGGAGCTTAGAACTTGTCCCGGCTTGGGCGGTGCCCCGGTGCTAGGAGATATCTGGTTGGGGAAAACCCCGCTCTGACGGTAGGTCGGAGCCGGATCTTGCCTTCCAGCGAAGGAATATCACCGCCACCTCTAGATGTAAAAACATCCACTACACTTACGGGACTAATTACTTTTGTAGTTGACGCGCCCGGAATCACTAGCAACCAACCAAAGCCACGTATTTTGACCGAGAAATCCCGTGCCGACACACTTCGACTATGTATCAGCTGCGTGACTGTGATTGGTCCAGCATCTGGAACAAAGCTGTTGTTAAGAACCTACGATGTAGAAACTTTCACTCCTCTATTATTGATTTGGTATTTTTATTGGAGAGAAAATTGTGGCCCATTTCTCTATGATGGATTATATTTCCTCTTCTACAAACACTAAGAACATTAAGTATAGAAAGAATCTAATGAAAGTGCAGATGCACACAATTTCCTGTAATTATTAGTGCCGTGTTAACACATGGGACCGATGGACCTGGGCCCAAGAACCCCAATGATCAAGGGCCCCCGATAGTTCTAAAAATATTTAATACATTTTCAAACAATAAAACCAAAAAAAACGTATAAAAATGTGATGTGTAATTAAACGATACGCAAAAACTGGAATAATGGAGTCATATATCGCGCATCATTGGATAATATTTATAATATGCAATATTGCTGATTGATGCGTTGCAACTTTATATTGTACAATTCAATACAAATTGAACTATTTAATTTGTAGTTTTTTCAGTGTTATTAAACTGTAATTCTTATTTATACATATATGTTTAATTTTTTTGTTTAAATAATGTAAAATTGAAACATAATAAATTCTTTCAGTATACTTTAAAAAATACAAAATACAATGTAAATTGATGGGATTATCTTTATATTTCAGCATCGAAATTGGGGGAAGGGGAGAGATTGATGGAAGTAAGAAAAAAGCCCCCAAATTAACCTAGGTCCAAGGCTCCCAATGCTGTTAAAACAGCCCTGGTAATGATCTTCAGTTTCTGCTGCTCGCTTGAACTAAGAATAGCAAAACGATACTCTAGTATTATAAAATAAACGTAGATCAATTGTATTAAAAAAACGTATTTAATTTAATCTTCTTAAGCGAAAACAGATGAACTTGGCGAGGCTGGGCTACGTCAGGTGCCTGTAAGGTGTATGTAAGTATACCACCCCAATAAACTGCTGTTTGCCATGACTGGGGTCATCCCTGTTCGTATTTGCTCCCTCTCATCCGCCTCAAGCCATTAGGAGAATAGGGATCGGCCCAGAGGGCACCTTCTGCCCTTACCGTCCTTCCACTTCCCCGCACGTGGTGCCAGACCCATCCATCCATCTTTCCCCCACGACAAACGCAATGCTGTGGCAGTAGATAAAGATATTGAGTGTAAAGGCGATGGAGGCATCTCTCTCCTACAATCGAAATCGACGATATTGAAGATATAGAAACAGGATATGGAAGTGGAATCTTCTCTCACTACACAGTGAGATCAATGCTTATATTCATTTTCAGCGTCGGTGGAGCATTTATCATATGGGGACAGGAACCTGTAGAACACTGTCAATTTAAGATGATTTTTACATTTTTACAAGATGAACATTTCCTTGAAAAGCAAAGAAAATCGTTCCCCTAACTTTTTGCTGACAATTGTTCTAACCGTTACTTCCCGAAATTGTAACGATGTAGAAGTGGCATCCTCTCTCACTACACAGTGAAATCAATGCTTATATTCATTTTCAGCGTCGGTGGAGCATTTATCATATGGGGACAGGAATCTGTAGAACACTGTCAATTTAAGATGATTTTTACATTTTTACAAGATGAACATTTCCTTGAGAAGCAAAGAAAATCGTTCCCCTAACTTTTTGCTGACAATTGTTCTAACCGTTACTTCCCGAAATTGTAACGATGTAGAAGTGGAATCCTCTCTCACTACACAGTGAGATCAATGCTTATATTCATTTTCAGCGTCGGTGGAGCATTTATCATATGGGGACAGGAACCTGTAGGACACTGTCAATTTAAGATGATTTTTACATTTTTACAAGATGAACATTTCCTTGAGAAGCAAAGAAAATCGTTCCCCTAACTTTTTGCTGACAATTGTTCTAACCGTTACTTTATGTAACGATGTAGAAGTGGAATCCTCTCTCACTACACGAGTGAGATCAATGCTTATATTCATTTCAGTCGGTGGAGCATTTATCATATGGGGACAGGAACCTGTAGGACACTGTCAATTTAAGATGATTTTTACATTTTTACAAGATGAACATTTCCTTGAAGCAAAGAAAATCGTTCCCCTAACTTTTTGCTGACAATTGTTCTAACCGTTACTTCCCGAAATTGTAACGATGTAGAAGTGGAATCCTCTCTCACTACACAGTGAGATCAATGCTTATATTCATTTTCAGCGTCGGTGGAGCATTTATCATATGGGGACAGGAACCTGTAGGACACTGTCAATTTAAGATGATTTTTACATTTTTACAAGATGAACATTTCCTTGAGAAGCAAAGAAAATCGTTCCCCTAACTTTTTGCTGACAATTGTTCCAACCGTTACTTCCCGAAATTGTAACGATGTAGAAGTGGAATCCTCTCTCACTACACAGTGAGATCAATGCTTATATTCATTTTCAGCGTCGGTGGAGCATTTATCATATGGGGACAGGAACCTGTAGGACACTGTCAATTTAAGATGATTTTTACATTTTTACAAGATGAACATTTCCTTGAGAAGCAAAGAAAATCGTTCCCCTAACTTTTTGCTGACAATTATTCTAACCGTTACTTCCCGAAATTGTAACGATGTAGAAGTGGAATCCTCTCTCACTACACAGTGAGATCAATGCTTATATTCATTTTCAGCGTCGGTGGAGCATTTATCATATGGGGACAGGAACCTGTAGGACACTGTCAATTTAAGATGATTTTTACATTTTTACAAGATGAACATTTCCTTGAGAAGCAAAGAAAATCGTTCCCCTAACTTTTTGCTGACAATTGTTCTAACCGTTACTTCCCGAAATTGTAACGATGTAGAAGTGGAATCCTCTCTCACTACACAGTGAGATCAATGCTTATATTCATGTTCAGGGTCGGTGGACCATTTATCATATGGGGATAGGAACCTGTAGCACACTGTCAATTTAAGATGATTTTTACATTTTTACAAGATGAACATTTCCTTGAGAAGCAAAGAAAATCGTTCCCCTAACTTTTTGCTGACAATTGTTCTAACCGTTACTTCCCGAAATTGTAACGATGTAGAAATGGAATCCTCTCTCACTACACAGTGAGATCAATGTTCATATTCATGTTCAGGGTCGGTGGACTATTTATCATACGGGGACAGGAACCAGTAGAAGACTGTAAATTGATGATTTTTACATGAACACGGAGAATCGGCTTGCATTTATGAGTAATAGTCTCTTTTTTTCTCTAAACTAATCATAATCGCTGTGACATTGCCATACAGGTGATATATTATTCGTATTCACCTCTTCCGCTAAACGGCAGCAGGTGAAGAGAATGAAGAGTGTTGATGACCATTGCGTGGGCCTCATTATTCAAGGGTCCCATTTATTGGGGTGATTCTATATTTGCAGGTATAAAATCAAATTGCTAGAACGTATATATTACTAGATATATTACTGGATATTACTAGAACGTATTCTTCCTGTTGTGTTAAATGGCCTCAGGTAAAGAGAATAAAAATGAAAATAGCGTGCACTAATTTTTTGGGAAAAGCCCGTCAATTCGTGTGGATTTTTTATTGGTGAAAATGACTCGGACTGCAATTTTGAGTAATAGTCCCTTTTGCTAATCGATACATCGTAATCGCAGACATCGCCATTTAGATAGTACATTCGTATTCCCCTCTTCCGGTAAATGTCACCAGGTGAAGAGAATAAAAAGCGTCGATGACGTCGATGGATTCCCATACATAGACGTTGATTTTGCGTTTGCAGATAATGTCTCTACCTGCAATTTGATTAATTGCATCCCTTTATCGAATCGAAACTAATCAAAGTCTTTGTGTGGAATCGCGATACAGGCGGGGTGTTACGTGAACGTATTCTTCCTGTTGCGTTAAAGGATGTCGGGTAAAGAGAAAAAAATGATCATGGCGTGCACTGTTTTGGGAGAAGCCCGTCAATTCGTGTGCGTGTTTTAGTGGTGAAAATGACTCGGACCGCAATTTTGAGTAATAGAGTATCTTTTGCTTGTCGAAACTAATTGTAATCACTAAGACTTCGCCTTACAGGCAGGATTTTATTCCTATCCTCTTCCATTGAATGGCACCAGGTGAAGAGCCTTAATGACCATTGCGTGGGCTCCATTTTGCATGGCTCCCATACACAGGGATTGGTTTTGTGTTTGCAGATAATGCCTTCACCAGCAATTTGATTAATTGCATCCCTTTAACAAATCGAAACTAATCGTAATCGTTAAGACATCGCTTTACAGACGGATATTATTCCAATTCTCCTCTTACGCTAAATGTCACCGGGCGAAGAGAATAAAAAGCCTTGACCATTGCGTGGACTTCATTTTGTAAGGTTCCCATATATGTGTTGATTTTATATTTGCAGATTATGACTCACCTGCAGTTTGATTAATTACATCCCTTTAACAAATCGAAACAAATCGAAATTGAGTTCCTTTTGCTTGTCGAAACTAATCGTAATCGCTAAGACCATCGCCTTATAGATAGGATTTAATTCCTATCCTCCTCTTCCGCTAAAAGGTGAAGAGAATAAAAATCCATGATGGCCATTGCATCGGCTTCATTTTGCAAGGAACCCATATATAGGGGTTGATTTTATGTTTGCAGATAATGACTCTGCCAGCAGTTTCATTAATTACGTCTCTTTAACTATCTACACTAATCGCAATCACTGTAACATGGCCTTACAGGTGGGGTATTATTTGTATTCCCCTCTTTCGCTATATACCACCAGGTGAAGAGAATGAAAGGCTTGATGTCCATTGCTTGCGCGTCTCGTATGAAGGAACGCATTGCTTCGTCTCTTTCTGCAATATTGAGTAATTGCGTTCCTTTCGTTTATCGAAACTAATCATAGTCGTTGTGTGATATCGTGTTACATGTTTTATGGCATACGTATTCCCCGATTTTTCCGCGTTACCTTACACGTATGATGATGTATTCCATCTTCCGCTTAATGGGATTAGAGGGAGATCTTAATAAGCCTGGTTGACAATTGCTCCGCTTTAATTGCAAGCAACCCGTGATTATTACTTGACTTCTTATTTGCCCACTGACTTATGCAACGCAATTCTTTTTTAGTAATTGCGTTCTTTTTGCGTACCGATACTATCGTCGCTGAGTTACGTCACATTACATGTGTTAAGGGGTTCGTATTTTCCCTCTTCCGAGAAACAGGAATACAGGAGGGAACGGAAATCTTGAATGGCCTTTTGCGTCCATTTCTTATTTTTAAGGAACTCGGAATTTTTTCGAGTTTTTAATTCAAAAGAAACTTCAGTTGCATGTCGTATGAATGTGGTTCAATTTTGTAGGTCATGTCAGGCGAGAGGCCCAGGGAACGTGTTTGAAAAACCTATTTTGTTCCCGTATGTGTTGCGAAACCATCCTACTGAACTTATACGGTTTTCGAATTCATTCTCGCTGACTGCAAATTTGTGCACGTAACTAGGCATAATCTCGACAATCTGGCTAACTCTTAATAGTCGTCCAATACTTTCTCTTTCAGGCTATTTGGACGGAAAGAACGGAAATAAGGGGTTTGAATCGTCAATCGAGTTTTGACTCAGGCTTCTGCCGATGGTGTTCGGCATTAATCTTGCTCTTCTCTCTGAACCTGCCTTGCTAAAATGCGCCACCAAACCCCACCTCTCTTTGTCACTCCACAAGAGGTGGTGCTGTTGCTTTGGTCACAGTAAGGGAAAGGTTCTCGCTTCTTCCACTGAATGCATACGAAGAACCTTAATAAACAGATCTCGTCTTCCACTATTCAGTGGTAGCTTGCATTCAAATCCACCTTTCTTATCATTCAAATCTTTCAATTTATTGATATAACTGTATTCATGAATGCTCGCTATGTTTTAGGAATAATAGGAAAAGAGCAAAATTTAGCGAGTTGATCAACGTAGCTGTAGGCATTTTGGCTGATGTGGGATCCAGGAAACTTAATCGCTGTTGTTGACATATATTCACTGTTGTCTTAGCACAGGTCCTAAAACCGTAATAATGCACGAGAAAGTAACTTTTCGAGCGTAGCCTCAGGTTCAGCTCTACTTACCAGAAAAAGACCACTTGATGAACTTTCCAAAAGTTTGACCTCAGATGTTCAAGGGTAAGTGAGGTCAGTTAAGATTCTCTTTTTCACTATCTTCCCGTCCGTAAAGATGTACGTGACGCATCTTTATTATCATTAAAACCGTTTATTCGCATAATAGTTTTCATGAATATCACAATTTTCTAGAGACTCTCCAAAAAATGTAGCACGTTCATTCATATATGAATTGGGTTGGGAAGGAAGGCCAACATGCAGCCCAGGAAACCCGACTGTGAAATCGCGGAGAGTTGAAAGTATATACTGTGATGCTTCGGCGCAATCTCGGGGAAAATATACATTTCAGTTTACACTTACTGTTATCTTTGCACAGGTCGTAAAACGTACTGAAGCATGAGAACGTGACTTTTCGATTTAAACACAGGTCCTCTCTAGTTCTCCAGGAAAAGAGGAGGATTGATCACAAATATCGACCTCCGATAAAACTTTTCACGTGTGAACTGACGGAGCCAATTAGGATTCTTTTTCATTATTCGCCCATCCTTAGGAATCCATGAGGCATGATACTTGTGCGACTTAGTTGCCGAGTCGAAAATATACATTTGTAGCATACACTCACTGTTCTCTTTGCACAGGTCATAAAACGTACTGAAGCATGAGAACGTGACTTTTCGATTTAAACACATGTCCTCTCTAGTTCTCCAGGAAAAGAGGAGGATTGATCACAAATATCGACCTCCGATAAAACTTTTCACGTTTGAACTGACGGAGCCAATTAGGATTCTTTTTCATTATTCGCCCATCCTTAGGAATCCATGAGGCATGATTCTTGTGCGACTTAGTTGCCGAGTCGAAAATATACATTTGTAGCATACATTCACTGTTCTCTTTGCACAGGTCGTTAAACGTACTGAAGCATGAGAACGTGACTTTTCGATTTAAACACAGGTCCTCTCTAGTTCTCCAAGAAAAGAGGAGGATTGATCACAAATATCGACCTCCGATAAAACTTTTCACGTGTGAACTGACGGAGCCAATTAGGATTCTTTTTCATTATTCGCCCATCCTTAGGAATCCATGAGGCATGATACTTGTGCGACTTAGTTGCCGAGTCGAAAATATACATTTGTAGCATACACTCACTGTTCTCTTTGCACAGGTCATAAAACGTACTGAAGCATGAGAACGTGACTTTTCGATTTAAACACAGGTCCTCTCTAGTCCTCCAGGAAAAGAGGGGGATCGATGACAAATATCGACCTCCGATCGCCGATCGCATCCTCTGTCAAGAGATAATCTTCGGTTAAACCAGTTTGTTTGCTAAATGGAAGATAGTAACGAGATTGAATGGTTAGCATCAGTCAAGGGGATTCTTTCTCGTACCGATATAAACGAAGGGTGTGTGACGTAATGATGAATTCTCTAGACGGTGTCTGAATCGAATCTATTGCCGAAAATACTGCTAATATCGGTATTCGAAGTCTAGGAACTCCACGTCAGAGTCACTGCAGAAACTGCATAAAAACTGGCTCTGATCTAAACTCCCGGATCCGAAAAACACCGATCAGCTCGCAGATCAATAAACTCTACGTCCTTAAATTGAAAATTCTAACTAGTTGCACATCTTGGGTGTAAATATAAAAAATCGCCTTTAGAGATTGCGATGTTATACAGATACAGCAGGCGTGATTACACTACAAAGTCTCGCAGAACAGACGAAGCGGTTATTATTTGTTGATTGAGACCGAGTATTTACTTCGCAAAATGTTCACCTTCCTCTCGTGAATGTAGAACTTCAATTAGTATCGTGCTGTGATAACACGACACAAACACCTAAATAATACTATCTAGTCAATTATCCATTCCAATGGATCATTTGTATTCATAATTTATCGACATCATTTAATGCAGAAAAAAGGGGACACCGCCCAACGTGTTGAAAAGAATCGCGCCCTCACTGTCCATCTTTAAGATGGAGGAAGCAGTTGGAGCAGGAAGAGAGGAATTTGGGATGCATCACCAACACGCTGGGGCGGTTGGTTAGACTACGTTAGAAGTTCTACGTTGGTTAGATGACGTTAGAAGTTCTTGAACTTTTCGATTTAAACACAGGTCCTCTCTAGTCCTCCAGGAAAAGAGGGGGATCGATGACAAATATCGACCTCCGATCGCCGATCGCATCCTCTGTCAAGAGATAATCTTCGGTTAAACCAGTTTGTTTGCTAAATGGAAGATAGTAACGAGATTGAATGGTTAGCATCAGTCAAGGGGATTCTTTCTCGTACCGATATAAACGAAGGGTGTGTGACGTAATGATGAATTCTCTAGACGGTGTCTGAATCGAATCTATTGCCGAAAATACTGCTAATATCGGTATTCGAAGTCTAGGAACTCCACGTCAGAGTCACTGCAGAAACTGCATAAAAACTGGCTCTGATCTAAACTCCCGGATCCGAAAAACACCGATCAGCTCGCAGATCAATAAACTCTACGTCCTTAAATTGAAAATTCTAACTAGTTGCACATCTTGGGTGTAAATATAAAAAATCGCCTTTAGAGATTGCGATGTTATACAGATACAGCAGGCGTGATTACACTACAAAGTCTCGCAGAACAGACGAAGCGGTTATTATTTGTTGATTGAGACCGAGTATTTACTTCGCAAAATGTTCACCTTCCTCTCGTGAATGTAGAACTTCAATTAGTATCGTGCTGTGATAACACGACACAAACACCTAAATAATACTATCTAGTCAATTATCCATTCCAATGGATCATTTGTATTCATAATTTATCGACATCATTTAATGCAGAAAAAAGGGGACACCGCCCAACGTGTTGAAAAGAATCGCGCCCTCACTGTCCATCTTTAAGATGGAGGAAGCAGTTGGAGCAGGAAGAGAGGAATTTGGGATGCATCACCAACACGCTGGGGCGGTTGGTTAGACTACGTTAGAAGTTCTACGTTGGTTAGATGACGTTAGAAGTTCTTGAATTTTTTTTTCGAATGGCGTATATTCGAACATAGCGCCAAATCCTTGCTTCATGTACATTTTCGAAGTTGCAAATTCCAAGAACCGATGTACGCTGAAAAGCCGTATATTGCTGGAAGATGGTATACAACTTGTAATACCAACACGGTGAGAAGCTTCGTCTATTTCACATCACTCCTTAAGAAGGAATGGAGGATGAGATTTCGAGAGTTTGAGCAACTCGCTTCTCGCAGTCATATATGTTTTCCGACGACGTTCCACGCCATTTCATAACTATTTCGACACTATTTCATAAATAGTATTGCTGCAAGAGGGTAAATAGTATTCTTACGCAGTGATACGTTTTCTTATTATTGACACCGCTTTTTAAGAAGGAATAGAGGAGGAGATTAACGGGTTGCATCGTCAACGGACTTCTTACACTCATGGACGGATTCCGACGATGTTCGACCCCCATTTAATAACCGGTAATGTAGAAAGAAAGCAATTGAGTTGCATCACCAAACTCTGGCCCAGTGGCGAACGACATTCGACACTAATTATTATGAAGTACTGCTGTAAGATGGTAAATACTTCGTATTACCAGTATGCTGAACGGTTTTTTATGCCTGACACCACCCATGAAGAGGGAATGGAGGAGGTGAATAAATGGGTTGCATTGGCGACCGAGTTGTTACTGTTGCAGGCGGTTTCTGACAACGCTGGATGAAATTGATATTTCCTGCCCAATGACATTTCATTACACGTGGAGTCATTTTTCCCTGCAACATTCTAAGAATTGTTATGAAGGAAAATAACGTATGGGGTTGCATCGCCAACTGGCTTGTTACAGTTGTAGGTTGTGTCCGACGAAGTGCGACACCGTTTATAAAGTATTAACTACTTGTCTCTTGAGCGGTGTTGAAGTCCCAAGTGAGGAGAACCATTGCATTTGCGCTTTATTGAAACACATCATTTTCGGCGTCTGACGTCTCATTACATGCGGAGAGTCATTACTCCCTGCATCTTTCTAAGAATTGATATGAACGAAAACAATGTTTTGCTTAGTTGCATCGGCAACTGGCTTCTTAAAGTTGTTGGTGGATTCCGATGACGTGCGACACCGTTCATAAAGTATTAACTACTTGTCCCTTGAGCGGTGTTGAAGTCCCAATTGATGAGAACCATTGCATTTGAGCTTTATTGAAACACATCATTCTCGGCGTCTGACGTCTCATTACATGCGGAGAGTCATTACTCCCTGCATCTTTCTAAGAATTGATATGAACGAAAACAATGTTTTGCTTAGTTGCATCGGCAACTGGCTTCTTAAAGTTGTTGGTGGATTCCGATGACGTGCGACACCGTTCATAAAGTATTAACTACTTGTCCCTTGAGCGGTGTTGCAGTCCCAATTGATGAGAACCATTGCATTTGAGCTTTATTGAAACACATCATTCTCGGCGTCTGACGTCTCATTACATGCGGAGAGTCATTACTCCCTGCATCTTTCTAAGAATTGTTATGAACGAAAACAATGTTTTGCTTAGTTGCATCGGCAACTGGCTTCTTAAAGTTGTTGGTGGGTTCCGATGACGTGCGACACCGTTCATAAAGTATTAACTACTTGTCCCTTGAGCGGTGTTGAAGTCCCAATTGATGAGAACCATTGTATTTCAGCTTTATTGAAACACATCATTCTCGGCGTCTGACGTCCCATTACATGCGGAGAGTCATTACTCCCTGCATCTTTCTAAGAATTGTTATGAACGAAAACAATGTTTTGCTTAGTTGCATCGGCAACTGGCTTCTTAAAGTTGTAGGTGGATTCCGATGACGTGCGACACCGTTCATAAAGTATTAACTACTTGTCTCTTGAGCGGTGTTGAAGTCCCAATTGATGAGAACCATTGTATTTCAGCTTTATTGAAACACATCATTCTCGGCGTCTGACGTCTCATTACATGCGGAGAGTCATTACTCCCTGCATCTTTCTAAGAATTGTTATGAACGAAAACAATGTTTTGCTTAGTTGCATCGGCAACTGGCTTCTTAAAGTTGTTAGGTGGATTCCGATGACGTGCGACACCGTTCATAAAGTATTAACTACTTGTCTCTTGAGCGGTGTTGAAGTCCCAATTGATGAGAACCATTGTATTTCAGCTTTATTGAAACACATCATTCTCGGCGTCTGACGTCTCATTACATGCGGAGAGTCATTACTCCCTGCATCTTTCTAAGAATTGATATGAACGAAAACAATGTTTTGCTTAGTTGCATCGGCAACTGGCTTCTTAAAGTTGTAGGTGGATTCCGATGACGTGCGACACCGTTCATAAAGTATTAACTACTTGTCTCTTGAGCGGTGTTGAAGTCCCAATTGATGAGAACCATTGCATTTGCGCTTTAATGAAACATCATACTCTGCGGTGACGTCCTATTACATGCGGAGAGTCATTATTCCATGCATTTTTCTAGGAATGGCTAAGAAGGAAAATAATAAAATGTTTGCATCGCCAACAGGCTTCTTTTTATCATAAACGGCGTTTCACGACGTTCAATTACAGGCGAATGGATTCTTATGGACATGTTTTCGACATGCTGGAAATGGAGGAAGTGAATAGAAATGCAATACTCCGTTTTTTAGTGAATTAGACAGTTTCTATCAGCGCCCCACCCCACTAACTAATAATTTATCTCTTATCTCTCCATTAATTGCAAGCTTTTCGTGTTGAGAGAAGCCCTTCAGTTTGTTTTTTATGGAAATCCCTCGTAATTAATATTTGACCTGGTACAGATTAGAACTTTATAATTTTTCCTCAACATTCTGGGAACAGGAGTAAAGAATAAACGCTTTACATCGCCAACCGGCTTTTTTCTTCCGGTAACGTTCGTCATCATTTGTTAGGAATATTGGTTTCTTGGTCAATCGTTAGTATTGTATATGTGAGGAACTCTTCAATTTGTTCTTTATCGAAATTTATTATTAGCTGACTGAAGATTTCCGCTCTGGTGACTGGATTTTTACTATCTAGTCTTCCACTAAAGGGAAATGGAGGAAGAAAATTTTAATTGTATGTATCACGAATGAGCTTCTTTCTCGCATAGACGTTTTCGATGACGTCGAGATCATTCTTTCGAAATTATTGACACATTTTTACAACATCCAATGAACTATTTTTCTTGGCTTTTATTTGGAATATTTATTGAATTGCCTTTATCTTTTTGTTTCTTCAATATAAAAACAGGTAATAATTATCTCTGCCGGACTGAAGTTCGGACTTAGGGCCCATGTTATACTCGTACGTTCACGCAGGCCGACGACTTGTCATATGGACGAGTTATTTTGAAAACTGCATTTTGAGTTGCGGGTTTGGAATATTTAATAATTCATACATTCTCCAATTGTAAATTAACAAATTTATAGAAGTATTCTCGTCATAGTGAGTCTTTTCCTTTCTTTCTTTCTTTACTGAATTTTTTTTTCTAAGCTATTGTTTTAATGTAATGTCCAAATATATCATTCAGTAGGCTTTTTCAGAATCTTTCACATAATAATAATAATAATAATAATAATAATAATATGGCCTGTATTTTATTTTAAACTTTACTTTGTTTAAAAAGAGCTCTTTAAATTATTAATGCGTGCAATTACTCAATAAAAATTGCCAAATCAGCCATGTTTTTTTAAAATATTCGCCATGTTAATTTATGAATGTTTTTGGTCAAAAATCAGTCTCTTTCACGAATCTTACATTGCGAGGTCTTGATTTCTGTGATTCTTCTATGCTCGGAAGTCCTGGTCCGGAAGAATCTTCAGAATCGTTTTTGAAGTCGCTTCCTAAACGAATTCTGTGCAGCTGCCCTACATACTTATAACTTTTGAAATGAGGACTCCTAACATTTAAGTGAAAATAATGTAACGATATTAATACTAATCCTTATACCGATCTAACTTCATTGAAATAAATTAAAAATACTGAAGAAAGAACTATTTACAAATTACATGATAATGTCACGGGTGGACATTCTATCGCAAAACTTGTTCTGCGCCGTCTACACGTCCTACTTCCAAATTACCAAATGTGGCATTGATTTTTAAACAAGTCCATGTCTTGATACAAAAAGCGTAAAGTCTATTCTCTCATGAAAACCGAAATTAATCTAACATATGTTTATCATGAAAATCGATCTTTCATCAGTGTCTGCCAAAGTCTGAAATCGATATAACATCTGTCACCTAAGAAATCAGAACACATCCTAACTAACAAGTTTGACGAGGGTATTTTCCTGGTATTTACCTTTTTATTTGATTATTCTATCTAATTTTCATTCAATATTTCTGTATGCATTTAACCTGACAATAGCCCGAAGGATGTACCGAGGTTGGTCCGTCATGATACATTTATTTGTGAGTCAGATAGACGGTCTTTACTGAGGCTCGATTATGAATATTTACGTATGCTATTTTTATTTCCTTCTCGCGTGGGATTGGGAATTTTCTTTACTGCTACCAAGGAATAACAATACTTACTTCAAGTTAAACAAACATTGTAATCTGTTTTCTGCTGTGTACACAAACATCACATACATACATAGCATTTTATAAGTACAACTCAAGATTGTTTGCAATAAAACCCTTATTATTATTTACTATTATTTTCCTAAATCCCTCCCCTTGCATGCATGGCCATTACCCTTCTTTACATCATAATTTAGGAAACATTAGTTTAATCTAAAATTTGATCTTCATACATTTTTTAGAATTTAATATGTCCCCTTTTTTAGTAACTTTACTTTGGTGTTCCTGTCCTCTTAAACGTCGTTCAGCGTCCACCCAAAGTTTCATTTTAGTTAAAATCCGATCCAGACCAAGGCGTCTTCTTCTCTCCCACACGCAATTATAGTTTTTCTTATCTACTCGTTACTAATTTACATAACACTACCAAATCGTAAACGCGTCTCTGCCATCCGAACGCTACCAAGTCATAACATCATCTGCCTCCGCACGCCAATATCGTCTGCCCCGTTTGTTTGTCTTCCGCGCTCTTCATCTGTCTTCTTCGATGCGCCGGATCGTTTTCAAATGCGTCGCTCTTTCGTCCCCTTCACGCACATATTCAAATTTTTGGTTGCTCAACGTCATTCTAACACTTTATTTACTTACTTTTTGCTTATCGATTCCCAATTATTTTCGTAATTTACTTCCTCACTCACGGAAATTGCTCACGTGTCCACACACTGTTTCATTTACCACTACATTCCCTATTTTCCTCTATATTAATTATGTCGCCATTTCCTTGTATTTTAATTAGTCATTACTCGATCACTTGCTTCTCTTCTGTCCCCCATTGTTGCTGTCATTCCGTTTCAATCCGAATTTGTCGTTCTTTTGCCAACACCTTGCGATAAAACATCATACAAGACGTCAAAATTTAACACGAAACCTTTCTATTTCTTTGTTCATGATATTTTATTACTAATTTTAACATTGGACATTTTAGCCTGTAGACAGTCATTTTTCTCTTTTCTTGTACCAAACAAGGTAGCAAAACGTGACATAATTGGTTGTCACATCCGTCCTGGGAATATTACTTTAAATGAAATATTAAAATTTAATTTTTTGTAATATTGTTTTTCCCTTACAATGATAATCATTAATCCGCATGGTCAACATTCAAAATATTATGTCCATTTCGGACTTGATCACGTGCAAATCTGGAAATTTGCCTACTAATTTTTATGTTTAATTTTCACTAATGCAGAACATGGCTGCCATACTGTCTGTTGATAAAAGCAATGACCTGACATATTTTCCATTCTGTTTTTGATGCCAAAAAAGGATTAGTATTTATACTTTTTATACTGAAATACTCCTTGAGATGCTGGTATATTCATTATACAGTGGACCCTTCAGTGAGTGGTACGCTGTTTCCATGAGTGGGATCCTTCAATTTAATTATCAAAACTGAATTGTTGCAGCCCAATGCTCTCTTACAGGTGAATGGATTTTTATTTCTTTGATTTTCAATGGAGGAATGAAGGAAAAGAATATAAGTATTGCATCACCAACCGGTCTCTTTCTCACATACTCGGTTTCCAACGACACCCAGTCTATGATATTGTTTTGGTCTCTTAGTTGATTGCAAGCTCTTTCTATTGAGAGGAATTGCTCAATCTGTTTCTTTATCAGAGCTTTTTGTAGTAATTACCAGCTGATGAGAGTTTTATTCCCCTCAGTCTTTCAGTAAATGGAAGGATCAACAAGGGGTTTTTAGTTGTTGTTTTCTTTTAATGGGGAAGAACTATTTATAATCTTATCTATGAGAGGAAGATTATAATATGCTTTCAGTTTTTTAAGAGTTTTACCTATCACTTTTTCTCTCCACCTTCAGTGACTTTGCACTGTGTTACCTTGTCTCATTCTTGCTGATCTTGTGTTTACCATTTTGGTCTCTTAATTACATGAATTTATCAATCATTGTGATAGATTTCTTAGTAGCATTTTGTGACTAACATTTTTTCCTACCATTGTTAGTCTTTCAGACTCCAAATGTTGCCTACAATGCATGATGAACTAATAAAAACTTGTATTGAAAATGACATTGTGTTTCAGTTTCAACCAAGATAATTTGTTTGTACATATTATGCAATAAATTACACATGTATGTATATGTACAGCATGAAGTAAAACAGGTTCACGGAGCAAGCTGTGGCAAATGAGGGTGAAGCAATATTAGCAAACTACTAATAAAAAAAAAATATTCACTGCCATTTCTCTTGGAACTTTCTTGTAAATATGGTAAGAAATGAGTTTGTGGGATTTTTTCTCTTGTAAATATATCTTTACTTATTTAGTGTCAAGTTTTGAAAATATGTTTTTGTTTTAGAAGATCACTGAACCATGCTGACTGATAATTGGATTAATTCTTAAAGAAGTAGTTGCAGCATATTTCATGGTCACTCACAAATGCCTTTGGTTCTGAAGCCTATGTAGTAAAAATAACGAATTTAGGAAGTGCTCCACTTTTGACCATGTGGTAAGTTTTATTTTAACAAGGTATTTATGATGTTAGTGTAAATGAAATGTTTACCTTACAGAATTTTTATTCTTTTCTGACAGGAATATTGCTGTCAAGTGTTCGTGAGTTATATCTTAATATTCAGGTGAAGAATTGAACATGACAAAATATACTTGTGTTAAATAATTTTTATAAAGAAAAAACTGAAAAATTTTGTGTTAGTCTAAATTTACTATAAAGGAGATATCAACATGACATATTTGAATCCTTATGTCTACCAAGGTTTAAAATGGAACAATGGAAGAAAATATTGAATCTAAATATTGTGGCCTTAGAATGACATTGTTCTATGCACATTTGAAGAAATTTACAGGAGAGCAAATTGTTTATAGATGTCCACAATATAACCATTTTGTTCACAGAAAGTTTTCTGCAAGTCTGATTTGAAAATGTGTTAACACGATACATATTTGACAATAGAGATTTTGAATTTGGCAGAACATAATTTTTACCAAAAATGTCGGGAAGAACCTTTTCATTCTGAGGCCTTGATATGGCCATACCTTTAATTCTTATTCTGATTTTTTACTCATTGTTGCCACTGTTATCACTCATAATGAGTATAAAATGCAGGCTCAACAAAGTGTTTGGAGTATTGGTCATTTTGATAACAAAGTGGTTAAAATCATCTAGGAGTAAAACAGCCTACCTGGAATTGATCCCCGGATGGGGTCACTAATGCTGTGAACAATTTAAAATATTCTGATTTTTATTCATGTGTGTGTGTTGTGTGTGTATGTATGTATGTGATGAGTGTGAATCTGTAAATGTGTGATGTGAGTGACTGGAAAAGGTTTTCTTACATGTGTTTTTTTACATCTGTGAAGTTGTAAATTTGCAACCTACAAAGCAGATGGAGTAAAATGCACGTTATTAGTAAGTAAGAGTAAAGTTTTTCTAGTGCCAGCTGTTCACAAATGTATCTGAAATTGATAAATGTCTATCAATGAATATTTGTTGACAAATGGCAAATCTATAAGAACCTTTTATCTTGAGGTTGTGGTTCCCACAACATGACTTCCAAAAACAACAAAATAACATTAGTTTTATTTATCAGTTTTATACTTTACTCATAACAAATAATCTCTTGAAATACTGATTAACCTATTTACCTAACTATGAAAATGAACATTTCTTAAAACTTACCCTGAGCTACAATAATACTATCTAATCAGAATAAACTACTGATTCTGATATTGTGTAAATAAATAATAAACCAAATTATTCACTAGCATATGCTCAGCAGTGTAATCACATTCTTGGAGCAGTGGATGTGGATGTGTGGGAAAAGGTGAAATCAATGAGTTTAGATACTCAACTGCTTTTTACTTACAGTTTGGGATATATTTAGTTCAACTATTAATATCTAATATTCATCTCTAAACATGCATTTTTTTAAATTCAGTTTTTGGAAAGTATCAGTTAAATGTGCTTTTTTCAGTCAGTAGTAATGATAAATTATTTAATCAGAATAAAATCAATACCTATTGTTGAATCAGAATTGAATTATGAAAAAAAAAAGAAAAAGAAAGAAAGATATGGAATGAAGTAGATAATATCATTACTACTGTCAGTGTGAGGTTCATTTCATTCTAAATCTGTATGCAAACAATGTGCATTGAGCTGGTTTGAAAATTCAGTACCTGAAAGTCTTTATGTGACACTGGACAGAGTTACTGGACATAATGGTCTTAAAAGTATTGTTCTCACAGTTTTGTTTTGTTGTAGTTGTTGTTTTTTTTACGGCATATTTCATTATATTACCTCTCATTAATATGAATATGGATCACTGTTCTTTGAATAAAATGTCATTTTTGTTTATACATTAGTTTACATTTTCTTTTAGTATGTGGCAGTATTCTTACCAGTTTTCTTAGTAGTATTGGTTTTCTTTTTTAATTAATCAAACTATTTCATTTAAATAATTATTGTTTTTTTAGAAAACCAGTAATCCAACAGATTTCATTAATCCAACAAGGTCCAGTCTCTTGCTCAGATTACAGAGACTTTACTGCTCTTCATATTTATGTTACTAGAGAACTTTATTTCTTTAAAGAAGATTTTTAAAAAGTTGCTGGCAATTGGCAGTAAAATTGGCTGTGATTTTTAGTAATGAGTACTAAAAATTTTGTTGCTGCAAAAGGAGTCTTAAAGTTATTTCATTCTTTCTGCACATTAAACATTGTTTCTGGGGTCAAAAAAAGTTATGAGTATACTTTTGTGTTAGTGTCATTCAGATACCCATAAAGAAGTAAAATTGTAATTTTCTCTCTTGTTTATTTATTTAATATGAAAAACAAAAAATGTGTGTAATAAATGAGGGGAAAAGAGTATGGGGTAAGTATGGTTGTGAGGAACATAAACAGGAGGAATCACTCATACTAGTTCAAACTAGCTCATGGAGGGTAGTTGATCTTTAATTATTTCTTTTAATTTATAAACTATTTTATTAGTTTAGTTCAATTATTGCAAATATCTACAAAATGGAGATAAATAGCTATTTTCTGCATGAAAATGGGAAGATTACAGTACCACACAGTGCATAAATTATTTCATCAAATTCATAAAATCAATATATTAATACCAACAATAAAATTGTTGAAAAATGCACAAATGACTGTCTTATAAAATATAAACCTACCAAATGCTATGTTGTCTAGATGGTCTTCTCTTTTGTTTCTTATCTTAATGGTATCTTAATAATTGTGGATTAAAGATTACAATGTAATTTTAAAAAAATTGGAAAAATGTACATACACTAGATGTTTGTGAATGTTTTCATCTGTCTTAAAATAAAATTGAGGATAAAATTCATGTTACTTTACCATCAAAAATTGAAAATATTCAATATTAAATTTGTATTAGTTGATTTGAAAAAGTTCACTTTAATATATTGTTTTATTAAGAGAACTTTTGGATGTGTACAATTTTATGTGTTCAAAATGAAGTGAGCCACTTTTGGATGTTTGAATGGATTATGAAAAGAAAAAAAGAAATAACTTTAAATATAGGAAATGGGAGAGAGAGAACTTTTTTTTTTGTTGGATGTTGGTTATGCTACAAGAAATTGGGAACAACTTCATCTTTCTATGTAGTATGTCATTTTCATCTAGAAATAGGTGATGTGAAAGGTTGCATCTTGAAGAACTTGTAACATCATTCATAAAACAAAATTCTGGAGGAAGATATTACATGCTGTGTTGATTTTCAATTTTTTGCCCCCACAAAGAGGTGAATGAGTGTCTTGGAAAGTTATAAACATTGCATTATCTATTCAAGTGTTTGGTATTTTTTGTAATAATTCTACAGACAATAGTGACGTGTCCAATTAAACTTTTTTCAAGATCTTAAGAATTGTTTTGCAGAGTCAAAGTGAAGTTCCCCTAATGTGCAATGTTCTGTTTTTCTCTGGGAAACTATAATGCAAAAGAAGGTGATTTTGAATACAGTTTTAAGACCTAAATTAAATTCCAAAACCCATTGAAAATGAAGTTCCTAGCTCTACTTACATTAAATCTTGAAGAATTACAGCATGAGAAACTGTGGCCAAAGTGGTGGCATTTTGAAACAATCACACGGATGAAAAGTGTTCAAAATGTGAAAATTCAGTGCTGTCTGAAGTGTTCTTATCAGAACGAGCTGGTGTGTCTCGTTACACGGGTTTAATAAAGACATAATTAGAAAATGCTTAAGCATGTATACTTCAAAATGTATTGATTTATTTATTTCATGTTGCTATTAACAATTAAAACAAAACAAAAAAAACAAAATGTATTGTTTAGCAGGTGACAGCATTTAATGAAGAGCTATTCCATAAAGAGTTAATGGAAATCCCAAGAGGTCTTTAAGACTGTGGTATTCTGTTACCTTCTGCATCCTATGGCATTAGCATGTTTCTTCTGCCATCTACTCACTCCATGACGTGCCCATCTATCTGCTTCTCCAGCTCCACTGCAGCTCCAGCTCCAAGTCCATTGGCACTTGGTGGAAAGGCAACCTCCTTTCCCTGGAAGATACTCAACCAGTAGAGCCTTGCAGGTTAAAATGAGGGTCACTGCAAGAAGGGGAGATTGACATCAAGAAGGACAACCCAATTGTGTGTCTCACTCTTCTTTAACCTTTTGACTCATCCCATGAGTGGCTTCAGGAATTGATGCCCTGACACGATCATGAAATGACATTATCATTTAATGTTATTCATTTCACAAACTCAGTAGGACTGGATGCTGGTTTTAATACCAAACTGAGAAAGAATTCTTCAATGGAATGGATGCATCCAGAGTACCAACACACAGAATACTTAATAGAATTTGAAAATGTTTCACCAAGAATCTCAAATTAAGAAGAACCAGAACATACTGGTTTGACAACCTCTCAGATTTTTGTAGCTTGGTGTATTCTCAGACTGAATAGTTGTGAAGTTTGGATGTTGCGGAACTGCATACCCTTTCTGAGTAAGAACATGCAAATGTCAGATGATCAAGATGCAGTGTAGAAACTTGGTGAAAGCTATGTGAAGCTTGGTGACAGACCTTTGAGAAAGATCTTTAGCTCATTTTTGAGTGATTCTGAAGCACTTGTAGAAGACCCAGTGCAATGAAGAGGCCTCACCTGATATGAAAACAAACTTGGAAGGAAATAATGGTCTTTGATCATGTCATTAGGAGATGTCTTTGGGTGAGTGTGAAACACTTGCAGAAGACCCAGAGTAATGAAGAGGCCTCACCGCCTAATGTGAAAACAAACTTGGGAGGTAATAATGGTCTTTGATGATCATGTCATCAGGAAGAAGATAAAGATAATCAGTTTTGGATTGGGAAATTAACATCCAGGAAGTGGTGAAGTTCAGAACCTGCTTGAATTGAGTTCGTTCATCCAATATGGCACTCTTGTTAAAAGAATATTTATCAGGTTCTTGAGGAACATGACACTTGCCACATCCTGTGAAGCATTTTAGGACTGAAGAGTTGCTTGTCAAAATAATTTAAGAGTTTCTGTAAATTAATAATCATCTGTTTTATTCATTATGATCCTGTTTGACAAGACTGAAATATCTGTGAACCGTTTCAGAAACTTTAAAATCAAATGTTGAAAATACGTTGGTGTACCCTATTGGATTTTAGTTAAGCCTTGTCTATGGATTTGTTAATTAATAGGTTGTTTCTCTTACTTGCATATAATCCATTTCAAAGATTTGCAAAATTGGTTCATTTCATTCACAGGTGCTCTTTTTAAACAATGCTTTTAAGAATTGTTCTTATGTTGGTGAAGGTGGTTTCAGTGTGTGTGAGATCGGGGGGGGGGGAGTGTGTATTCATAATGGAAACACTCCTTTGGATGTAATTAATATGTTATACATTGTGTTATATGTTATTATAATCAATATATTGTTCTGAATAAACATAGTAAAATTACAAAAAAAAGTTTTTCATGTTGGGAGTGGGGAGGCATGACCCTTATGGTCCCCCTTGAGACCCCACTGTAAATTGGTACTCATTCTTTGGCCATCATTAACTTATAATATCTCAATTTTCAAGTTATTTCAATTATTTGTGTAACTATATTGCAGCTAACACTTTTCTTAGTTCACAGTTTAACTTGTATATTGTCAACAACAAGTAGTTATGCATAACCTAAAAATGTAATGTTTGGTGTAACACACAAATGTGATAAGTATGATAACAGTAACCTCTTAAGATTAAATCAATAAATATTGGAAAGTTTTTAAATGTGTTAATTATTTTTGCAAGTGTATTTCAGATTAAAAATATTTTTATTTTTTTCATGTTGAATGGTGTTTGATTTCCCAAGAACAAAAACGTTTTCAGCTGAAAATCCATTGTTGAAATTTTGCAAATGTACTTATCACATATGTGTCCATTGGATTGGTGTACCTACAAATGTAGACTGTAACAAATGCTGCTCCTTTTACACCCAAAGGAATTTCCACTACAATGCTACTGCTATACTACACTGAGATCAGATCCCTGTAAAATGTGATGGTTGGATTCGAAAATATCAAGTTCTGACGTATACATGTATATAATTACCACAGAGACTTTAAATTCATTGTTGTCAATTTTTCTTGAACAGTATTTGGTAAACCTTAATTACTTTTGAATTGAACCCCTTCAAGAGATCATATTTTTTGGGTTGTTTGTTGCTTAAAATTGCCCTAATTTTCTATCCTCTATGTTTCATGTAATATTTGAAATCAGGGGCTCATTTAAGGGCACAGCCTCTTGGTTTATCAATCTTTTGTCATTCTAAGGGCAATTATTCACTTTTCCATTTCCGTATGTATTAAAATGGAATGATCAACTTAATTTTGTTGTTATGAAATATAGTAAAATAAATGTATTTTTCCAATAAATATATTTTTCAATATACTGTTTCGAATTTATTTTTTGATTATACTAAAATATTCTCCTTCAATTTTTTCCTGAAAATTCTTCTCATGCAAAGTAATATGTTGTAATTAGTTGTAGACTTTTCTGTTACAAAATAAAACGATGATATTAAAAATATTGACAGTTGCTAGCTAAATAACTCTTCTACAGCTGTTGTGCAGAAGTTTACATTTAAACTTTTTCAACAAATTAGTTCTCAAGAGATTACATATCAATTGTGTACCTTTGGCAATGTTTTGAAGAATCAAGAGCCAGTAAATATAAAAAAGTTTCTTTGAAAAATAATTTGTCCTTGGAATGTTTGAGGCATTTTAATTATTGAACCTTTAACTTGAGGTAGGAGAAAATTCCTTAACTACTTTATTGCTAAACTGAATCTGCACACATTTATAAAGGTACTTGTTAATAATTAGTGATTATTGCAGTGGTTTTCTGTTTTTATGTAATTACACTTTAAGTTACAATTTTAATAAAATAAATTCCTTACTATTTTATTATTAAACTGAAAATAGAGCATATAGTATTTTGTTTCAGTCATTGTCAAATTTGAAATTTATTTCTAAAGGATTTGAAGAAATCCAATAACAAAAATCACAGTACGTTAACATAGATAATTCGGAAGAGGAAAATAGCGTGTAAAGCATTTTATATATAACAGAATGTCATATTTCACTGAAAAAACATTTTCTAGTTCTAAATAGATATAAAAAGATTAAACTTCAACTTGATGAAATGTTTCCAAATCATATTTAAGTTTTAAGGAAATAATATAACTTTTCTTCTCTGACAAAGAATTGATTATTAGATTTATAAATTTTTTTGACTGTGTAATATTAACCTTTTTGATTTTTAAATCAAATTTTCTTATTTACATTTATAAATTGAGTTTCTGCTTTTTCTTTCTTTCTATTAAAATTTTCTTATTTATTTATTTATTTATTTTAGCCATTATTATTCTCAAAAATAAAACCAATTTATACAGAAAATATTTGTACAGGTGAAGTTCATTGAGCCTTTGGAATATCAAAAAGGAGAGAAGATGACTTTTTCCTGTAAAATGAATATTAAACATTGGCAATTCAATAATTTATAAAGGAGTGAAGAAAAACTAAATGTTTGAGTGTTACAAAGACAATGTTTCCCAATGGAACATAACATTTAGGGAAAATGCTTGATATACTTGTAAACGGAACATTTATGAAAATTCTTTCATCCTGGCTTTTCCCAAAAGGATTTTTACTGAAACATATTTATTTATTTATTTATTTATTTTACGTCAAAAAAACAGTTAAAAACTGCGTATGACGTGCTATGGGGAAAAGTGAATTGTGTGCACATTTTCAAAATTCTGTGATCCCTACACTAAGTCATATACTACTTAAATTTTGAATTTTGAAAGGGAGAAAAAAAAACAACAAAAAACTCCCATGTAATAAAATCTATTTTCAAGGATAAATAAGCAATAAATTTTGAATTTTGAAAGGGAGAAAAAAACAAACAAAAAAACTCCCATGTAATAAAATCTATTTTCAAGGATAAATAAGCAATACATTTTGGCTCTTATTACTTCCTGCCGCGACAATATGGAAACGATAATTTGAATAATTGTATTTCCCACTGAATTCTAGAAGACGTGCACAGAAAATGAAGTTACATTTATGTCCAGAAGCAAAACAAGGGGCCATCTCAGCATTTGCTCAATGGATCAGGGAAACTGGACGAAAAACCTGATCGAGATGGGGTTTACTCCTTTGGTTACAAATCTGTGATTAAGTTGCATTTCTGCTAGAGCTAAAAAGCCATTGAAATTAATTGGAATTTGGGATGTGGATTAACTGATGAGACAAGTTAACTGTTTGAAATAAGGTCCTAATACATTTTTCTTCAGAAAGTGGAATTATTTTTAAGATCTAATTCAGCAATGATTTCTCTGGTGGCAAGCAGTGGTTGTCTTTGCAATTTTAAAAAAATTTAATAATATAATGAAAAGCTGAATAAACAATTCTAATTCAGTATCTTGCTCTGCAAAGGTAAATCATTTCCTTTGTATAATGAAGTGACTAGTGTCTCTTGAATGAGAAAAGTATACTTGAGAAGATTAATTCTCAATTCATTGACAACGAATTGTAATTTTATGAATAATGTAAATGAACAATATCTTAGTCACTGAATAAGCTGTGCATCTGTTTTAAACAAACATTAATGTAGACCTGAATCATAAAGTGATTTATAGTGTTTTAAAGCAAAAGAACATTGAAAAACTAGTTCATAATTCTTGTTGTATGTCATATAAAGGTCCTGTAAATATCTCTAGTGCAACAAGGAAAAGAAGGAAACCTTTTCTTCTTGTCAAAACATCTTGGAACATCTTGAGGAAAGAAAATCTACCACATCGAATGAATTGCAATAGTTATATGCATATTTACAGCAATTAAACAAATTAAATAGGGAACGTGAAACCTAGTGCCAAAATAAAAAACGTGCTCACGGGGATCACATATGATGAAGCAAAAGTGAAAGTTATTATAGCGGGATCAAATGATATAGCATGCAATGAAGCAGAAATGGTATTGAATGAACTAAAACGTGTGTTGCAAGAACAAAATAGTGAAGGTGAATTAATAGTGATGGACTTCCCACACAGGTATGACCTAATGGTAAACTCATGTGTTTACTTAGAAGTAAGAAAAACCAACAAAAAACTAAAATTATTATGTGCCAATTATGCAAATGTGACTGTTTTAGAAATAAGTAAACTACAAAGAGATTTTCATACTCGACATGGTCAACACCTGAACAATAAGGGAAAAGAATACGTAGCGTCACTGTTAAAGATCACTGTTAATCATATAGTCAAAAGAAATAAACATATATTGTGTTATGATAGTATGGGCAAATATCATAATTTTAAAGCAGTTCGGATGGAAAACTAAGTGCATCCTGTGGGGGATTAAAAGGGATAGGAAATGACACACTCAGAATATATCACCAAAATGTACAATACATTAGGAATAAACATGAACAATTAGAAACTATTCTGGATGATATTAACACAAGTTTGCATTTTTACAGAACATGGATTAGGAAATTGCGAAATTATAACACATAAGCTTGAGAATTACACATTAGCATCATACTTCTGCAGAGTAACACATAAAGGTGGAGGAATAGTAGTATATACACAAAAGAACATAGTATATGATGAAATTAAATGGGCCAAAAACTAGAGTGTGGAAAGGACATGTGAAGTAGCAGGAATAAACATATGCATAGAAAGAGAAGTTATTAAAATTTTAGGAATATATAGATCACCAAATGCAGATGCTAATAAATTCATAATAATATTGGATGAGATTTTAAAAAGAATGAGCAGAAATAATAGTAAAATTGTTATTTTAGGAGATCTAAATATTGACATAATGAATAATGAACTAAAAGATTTGCTTCAGGGATATAATATATATGATATAAATTTAGGACCAACAAGAATCACAGCACACTCCATGACTGCCATTGACTATATCATAACAAATGTTAATAAAAATCAATATTCAACATATAATCTAGATTTTCATATCTCAGATCACAATGGACAAATCATAGACATAAACAACTGTACACATTACCAAGAAAAAATAAAATTTACATATATCCGAAATACAAAAGAAAAAATATATTACGACTTAAAGAAGTATTGAAAAGAGAAAACTGGACCGAAATATACATGGAACAAAATACAAACAACAAATGGAATTTATTTATTAACATTTTAAATGAACATTTAGATTCCATGTGCCCAATTATTAAAAGGCCAACAAACACACAAAAAAATAGAAAAGTAAAATTACCATATACAGTCACTCAACTTAAAGAGAAAATGATAGAAATGCACATGTTTTATAAAAAAAACTAACCTAGAGTCACATAGGGAGCTGTATAAAAAATACAAGAAATTATTCAGAAAGGAACTGAAAAACGTAAAGGCAGACAGGATAATAGGTGAAATAAACAATGCAACAAATAAAACTAAAGCTATGTGGAATATAATAAATGATAAAAAGACACATACTAGTAAACAGGAATATACAACTACAACATGATGGTAAACTGATTAATAATGCTAAGGACATATGCGAAGCCTTCAATGAGTTTTACTTAAATATAGGAAGTGTAACAGACAGTCCATGCAGAGAGAATATAAACTACTACATAAACAAAACCATTTATCTGAGCAATATAGATGTCAGAGAGATAGAGAAACAAATTGACACCCTAAGCAATAGTAGATCTGCAGGATGGGATGAGATACCAGCAGTCATTTTAAAAAGATGCAAATCCTCACTTATAGATGTGTTAGAGCACTTAATAAATAGTTCACTAAATGATTGCATTTTTCCAGATATATTAAAAATTAGTATTGTGAGACCCATATATAAGAAAGATAATATCTCAGAAATTCAAAACTATAGACCCATAACACTCACATCATGCTTTGCCAAACTTTTTGAAAAAATTATTGCAAAAAAAAAAATAAATAATTTTTTAGAGAAAAACAATATAATAACCAACACACAACATGGATTTAGGAAAAATAAGTCTACTATCACAGCTGCTGCAGATTTCATACATGAAATAATTAATAACCTTGAAAATAACTTGAATACAGTAGGAATTTTCATAGACCTATCTAAAGCATTTGACAGCGTAAACCACAAGTTATTACTCACTAAACTGGAACATTTAGGTATAAGGGGTAATATGCATGAATTACTGAGATCATATCTAACAGATAGAAGACAATGTGTACAAATATTATGGGAAACTGACAACTACATAGATAAAACAATCAAAATTTAAAACAGTAACTTCTGGTGTTCCGCAAGGATCAGTATTGGGACCACTGTTATTTCTGCTATATGTAAATGACTTCCCTACAACACAACAATATAAAGTAATATCATATGCAGATGATACAACTATAATTAGTGGTAATAAAGACCTATCAACAATAGAGAATAATATGACAGAGGCAATACACCAAATATACAAATACTTAAGCAACAATAATCTAAACTTAAATGCAAATAAAACTCATATGATATACTTTAGTCATTATAATAACGAAAATGTAGATAATATCAGTATAAAAATAAAGGATAAGAATATAGACCAAATTGAATGTCACAAGTTCCTTGGAATTCATATTGATCAGAACTTAACATACAGTAAACATATAGAAGCAGTTTGTAATAAACTAAGTTCTAACATTTTTCTATTGAGAAATCTTAAAAGATATATGACAATTGATATGCTTATGACTATATATTATGGAATAATTCACTCGCACATACAGTATGGTATCGAAATATGGGGAGCAACATACAATAGGAATATTGACAGACTTATGATACTTCAGAAAAGAGCGATCAGATGCATCTTTAATCTAAAACCTAAACAAACATGCAAAATTATTTACAAAGAATATAAAATAATGACTGTAGTAGCTTTGTATGTATACAGAGTAATACTCCTAATGAGAAACAATACCAATGTACACTTTGCACAAAATAATGAAATACATAATCATAACACTCGGGGACAAATGAACTACCACAGGATGTACATAAGAAAAGCATCAACAAACAAAGATCCCTACATAAAAGGAATACTATTGTATAATAAACTTCCAAATAATATTAAAACAAATGAAAGCAACTTCAAAAAACTGTTAAAAGCCCACCTAATTGAGATTTGCCCTTATAGATTAAATGAATTAGAATAAGCATAAATGTATAAGTTTTCTATGTGAAATTATTGATTAAATATGTTTTGAAGTTATATTCTTTAAATAAGTTTCATATGTGAAATTATTGTTTATTATATATTGAAATGAAGTATTGTAAAAGTGTATTCCTCATTATATATAATGAAGGAACAAGGAATGAAATTATTAATGTACGTTAACTATAATTATTAGTGATATAAAATGTTATTTTTGTATACCATCATTATAAACGATCCTTTTCGATACCCCGAATCGTGCATAATCCAGTATTTTATCGCACGCTATATGACGTCATCGCCATTATTAAACGCGACATGACGTCATCACACATTCAGCCAATAGTAGCGAGAGAATCGTGGGGAGGTAGAAGAAGACGGAACAGCCGACCACCGTTTTCTCGCACGGATGTCAACAATGCCATCTTGAATTTGATTTCCAGAGGGCGTTGGATGTCAAGCACCCGAGACGTCAGAAGAAAGTTGTTTCGCGAAATTAAGTTTGATTCTCTTGTAAATTTATAATGATGTTATACAAAAAAAATAGCGTATGCAACTCGTTTATAATGTTGCTTTATTGCATTCGTACAAATTTGAAAACTCGCTCCTAACGTCGCTCGTTTTCAAAACATGTACTCATGCAATAAAGCTTAACATTATAAACTAATTGCATAAACTACTATTATATAATGATATGGTTAATGCTAACAACATTTGAATTTAACACTTTATGTAAAATATTGTAATGTAAACAATAATGTAAAATTTTGACTATGGTTTAAATTGTATGTTACAATCAAATGACCATAAATAAATATTATTATTATTATTATTATTATTATTATTATTATTATTATTATTATTATTATTATTATTATTATTATTATTATTATTATTATTATTATTATTATTATTATTATTAAAAATGTCATTTTCAATATAAGTGGGAATATTAGTAAAAATATGAGTAAGAACATATAATCATTACTTGTGTTAATTTGAATGTCATTTCTGATTTTTTGTTAATTTTTATTGATACATTTCTTAAATCAAGTAATTTAAAGAATCTAGGGAAATATATTTATTTAGGTGATTCAGGAAAGTGGCTCGTAGGATATCTGGGTTTCTCTGTACTCCCTAGGTTGAAGAAAGCATTTTATATTGCAAATTTTGTTCCCCAGATGAGTGGTACATTCTGAAACAACTTCCCATTGCACTCTTGTCTGTCTTACATTACGAATAACATTCATTGTAAGTTTTTGCATCATTGTGTTCCTTTACAACTACTGCACCAATGTCCTCCTTTGACTGTCGGTAACTACACTTTTCAGTTTATTTGAACTGTTACCTGAATCACTTTGAGAGAAGTTGTATAAGGGATGTCAGTAAAACAAATTCAACCTGGTTTTGAGGGTATGCCCCAGTTACCGTTGCATCTCAGCTGAAAGTGTTATCCGGACCATACTGTTTGGGTAGCTGGGTCAAGGTAGGGCTCAATTACCCAGTGAGTTAAAAAAATCTGATAATAATGCATGCATAATGTAAATGACTGTACAGTGAAGTACGCACATGCTTATTACACATTTATTTATTTATTTATTTTGGACAGTGCTGAGAAATAAACCAATATCCACCAAAAAAAATAACAGATCAGGGATTATACTTACAGGAGGTTCTTGCTAAGGCAGGTAAAAATGTAAAAAATGGAAACTACAACCTTCAGGTTGCTGCTTTGCACTACGTTTCCAGCAGCATCTTCCACCAATACATGAATGGGGAAAAAAGGTATGGTGGCTGTTATATTGTCTGTGTGTGGCATGAGAGAAATGTAATGGTTTGTTAATTTCTGACACAGCATGGCCATTAGGATGCCTCAGGGAGCGGTGTAAAGGAATGAATGATTTTTAAATATATATTATGCAATCAGAGGTAGATGAAGAATGAGTCCAGATACTCTATAGAAACTACTGAAGTATTATATCAGAATTGAGGAAGATGGTTCCAGCTACTCCAAGGAAGTAGGGTAACTGGGCTATCACTGAAATATGATTAACAAAAAATTTTTATTGTATTATTTCCATTAGTAAACTGATTTACACAAGATGATATATTTATCCTGAAAGCCCTCAAAAAATATTATGCGTTGAATTCAGAACCAAAGAGGGCATGTTAATTCCAGGAAGTTATGTTTTATATTTTATAATATTTCATAAGTGCTTAGTTTCCCACCTCTTCAGGTATTAGAATTAACTCTATAATGTACAATGTAATGACCCAACACTATATAACTTAACAGACAGAGGAACTAAATTACAATAATACAAACCAAATAAATTACAATAATATGTACCAACCTAAATAACAATAATACATACAAAAATACCACATCTCACAAAGTTTTTTTACTGTTTTCAAAGTAAAATAAAAATACCCAAATCAAGTCATACCCACAAAACGTAATAAAACATAAAACTTAACATCCTGGCATCATTATTGGCTTGCCCACTATAGTTTTGAATTAAATATAATTATAAACTGAATTATGCACAACTTTTTTGATCAATTGATATTGGCAAATAAAACTTTATTTTTGTTGTTATTAAATGGTGGAATACAAAGCATGTGAAGAGTGAACCAAGTTAAGTATATTATACAGGAATGTCATGCAGGAAAGCACGTTCACAAAAATAAAAACAACCTTCACACTCTTCATCAAGTGTACAGTCACTGAAAGACAAATTCATTTGTATAAAAGTATTACTTGTGCAGAAGCTCAACCACATTGCAATATTGTGCTTCATAGAACACTGGCTGATCAAAGAACAACTAAATAACACACATATACCATGCTATAGCTAGCAGCTCATGTTGAACCTTAAACAATGCACAGCATGCTTATTGTGGGAGATTTTTTAAAATTAAAAATACTATAAATTCCCATGCTATAAATAAATATCCAACCCTAATCACATTCAGAAAATATAATGGATTTGAAATATCCATCAGTAATTTAACTACAATGATGAAACATCACGAAATTTTGTTTTTAAATTTTTATTAGGTTATATGCTGTGTTTTATTCTCTTTTAAATGCTTCAAACACTTTCTCGCTATGCTTCTTAGTTTTTGACAAAATTTTTTTTAAAAGTGAGTGTCCATCCCTTTGTGAGTGAACTTCGTATGCATTTTCCTGAATTGCTTTTTTGCTATTTTCAGCACATTCATGCATGTCAAACATCATAAATTATTAAAAATAATAATATAATTCTTTTTTCAGAATGTTACCCATGATTTGCTCTAGTGAATAAACTACAATAGTTAATCTGCTACTAAAAGTTTCAGTTTTATGAACTGAAATGTTCAGAATCAATTTATAAACAATTAATTTTTCTCAAATCATCAAATCCTGACTAGTTTCCACAGTACTTTTACTACCATTCTAGTTCATTCACTAGAATATTCAATTGTGATTAATTTATAAAAAGAATTATCAAAATATATCAATTTGTTGTAGAGTAATGATGTTTGAAGTAAAAACCTGCATTTTTGTCAATTATTTCTAAACAAATAGATTTAAAAAAAAGATATTTGATATCTAAAAGCATAAAGAAATCAAGTGAACAAGGGAAAACAAAAAAGACCCAAAATTCTAGAATTTATTTTTCAGGTAGACAGCTACCTTAGAAATGCGGGTATTATGCACACATCACAGCTCTACTGGACACTTAAAAGTGTCATGAAGATATTCTAACTAAACTTGGAAGACTTAGACATTATAAAGTTATTCTTTGTGGTGGCTTCAAAATTAATTGCCTCACACCATCAACTAACAAAAATGTTTTCAATGAACTACTAAAATTTTAAAATTTACAAACAACCATAAATACACCTATTGGAGTATTCAAAAACAGTACCACCAATATAAATCAAATAATAATAGATGCAAATAACCATAGTTGGTCTTTGTTACATTTACGACATGTATCAGTGACCACACTGCCCACTTCAAACAGAACCAAAAATGCAACACAAACAACTTACGGTACCAAGAAACTCTTAACTATTCCCAGAGAAACAATAAAATTCCAAAACTTGCTCAGATTAGAAAATTGGGAAGAAGTATACAAAACAACTAATACAAATGATCAGTTTAACTCATTCATAACACTCATACATATTCTTAAGACACTTCAATGACACTTTAATGCCGCTTTTCCACAAAAACTCAAAACGATCCAAAATGTGAAAACCAAATCATGGATAATCAACGGCTTCAAAATGTCATGGGAAAGAAAATGGAACATGTACAAAATACTAGCACGTAACAAATGTAGCTTGATTCCATTATATATTACAAATCTTATAATTCAATCCTCAAGAAAGTAATCAAACAACCAAAAATTATGACAAATAAAAAGAATATTGCAAATGTATGTAGCAAAACAAAAGCTATACGAGACATTATTAAAAAGTCTACTGTATCAACTCATAATAACAGGAGAAATAACAAACTTTTCTACAAAAACAAACATTTACAAAAACCACAAGAAGTAGCTAACAGATTTAATGAATGCTTTTCACAAATTGGTGAAAAATTGATCTCTTAACGCTCTAAATAATAAGATACACTGACCAAACACTAACATAATACATATTGACAACTCCATATTTTATATGAAACCACTCCCTCTTAAATTTTTAAATCATTAGACAAATGGATAATAAATTCTCAAGTCTGAACAACATTCCAGAATTTCTTATCATTCGAAGTGCTATATTTGTAGTAGAATTATTCTTCATATTTGCAATTACTCTCCAACAAGAGGTGTGTCCCCAGATTATTCAAAAAGGAAAAAATTGTTGAAAAATGGCAATATTAATGCATAAGTGATGATTCAATGAACTACAGACCTATATCCCTACTATCAAGATTTTCAAAAATTCTGGAAAGGCTTTTCAACAACAGACTCAAACTCTTTCTGAATGAAAAAAATGTTCTCACAAATGCACAACATGGCTTAAGGACTAATAAATTCACAAACACAACCATCTTCACCTATTTAAATGACATACTGGTGCTAAATCAAAAGGAAATTCCCATTGTCCTTTTCTGAGATTTGTCAAAAGCTTTTGACATGGTATACCATCACATTCTTTTAACAAAATTAAAAATGGTAGGGTTCCAAGGCATTGGAGGCCAAAGGATCAAATCAATCAAACTGTAGCAAAGTAGTTACTCCAGGACATTAAAGAAAATAAAATCTCATTACACTACTACTCCCTTCAGATGATCGATCCTCATAAGAAGGTAGGATCCATTCTTAGGGGAAATTCACTTTGTTATATTCAAATATATAAATGACATGCTTTTGGCTATAAGAAATAAAAAATAATTTTGTTTGCAGATGACACAAATGAAAGCAAAACTCTATGATTATTAGAAAAAGAAACTCACATAACCTTGCTAGTAAAATGGTTTCAAAACAACAAACTGATAATAAACACCAGCAAAACAGTCTCTATTATGAATCCCTGATAAAAAAAATTCTCATATCATTTGCTCATAAATAATAACCCTATAATAATATCCTCAATCCCAAAAATGACTGTGTATACATGGATAGGACAATAATGGGTGAGCACTATTCACACAAACATATGTGGGCGTTAATGGGTTATCAGTAAGGAACAGATTTTAATGAAATCTAATTTTTTTTCTCTTCACTTTAGAACAATGCTGTTTAGTCTAAAAATTCATTTTATGTAATGACAAAAGAAAATGACCCATTTTTATAGGTCATTATTTTGCATTTTTTGTCGATTTCAACTAATAAGTCTTTTTAACCTTTTCCCATCATTTTTAATCCATTTTTTGCTGATTTTATCAATTTTAATGTCATTTTTAATTGTACTTGCTTCATATAATATTTATGAGATGCCACAAATGTTCTTTACAGAATTACTCAGTAGCCTATTCCGTTTGTACATGATTCTTGTGATGTATATCAGTGCCATTACAGAGTCAGCTTATTTCGAGATTATTAAAGATAGAAATTTCCTGGTATAGAACAGTCCAACCAAAAACCTGCAAGCTGAGTTCATTTGAATGAATGAAAGAAGCTAAGATTACTTTAGTTACGTATCCAACAGCTTGAGTTGTTCATCCGAACTGGTTTTGATAAGATTTTTTATGTCATTTTTCTTTGGTTTTAGGGTATTTTTAAAGCATTTTAAGAGCAGTTTATTGATTATTTTTGGCGATGTTTTAGGTCATCAAAATTCCCTTAGTTATCAAGAAGCTCACCAAATTCTCCTATACTCTGAACACCTTGTGGTCAAGCTCCTCTGCAGTGGCCTCCAATGCAAATCATTTTATGTTAGTGCTGCAACTGTTAAGGAAGTTGTAATGGGCCCATGAACTGTATCTGAAGAGTCAGAAAAGGAATTTACTTGTTATCCATTCCCACAACATCTCAATAACTGGGATAAATTATCTAATGGCATGTTATAACTTAATTTATATTATTGATGTTTTACTACTTAGGTCTATATATCTACATTTTTAGTCTGTTCCCTTTCCGACTTTCTTCTCATATCATAGTAATTCTTTCTTATTACTTTGTAGTAATGAAAATAAAGAAAAGCTTATGTAGCTATTGGTGTGTAGCTTAAAAAAGGCAAATGTAGGCTTCTCCCCAATCATCACATTTCATACTATTTTTTGATGAAAATAAATCAAATTTCAAAATAAAGGCCATATAATTCCTTAACTAGGAAGAATAAATTGACAAGACAATAAACTTGATTAACATAACTTTGATTTAATTTCAGTTTCATTAATA
Source organism: Teleogryllus occipitalis (assembly GCA_011170035.1). Lineage (NCBI taxonomy): Eukaryota > Metazoa > Arthropoda > Insecta > Orthoptera > Gryllidae > Teleogryllus > Teleogryllus occipitalis. Next base: position 40,359 of record BLKR01003580.1, on the reverse strand, counting down.
ACATAAGTATGAAATATTGAATAATAGAATGCAAATATAAATGCTAAAATACGTATACCTTCACCCAGAATAATTTTAAATGCAGAAAATAATTTTTCTTTTTCAACATTTGAGACTGTTAATATTAGAATAATGGATGGTCACTAAATTATCTTCCTTTTTTGATGTTGAGCATAGAGAGTGTAACACAGAATTTTTATTTAATAAAGATTTCAGCTTTAGTCTTATTTTGTTTTTAGATACACCTTTGAGTGTATTCTCCACAGTATCATTTGCAACAAGCTGAAATTATTAGACTTTTGCTTGACTTATTTAGGATTTAATGGTTAAGTATGAATTTTTAGGCACTTTAAGTGAGGTGCTTTGATGTCAAGGGGTTGATGTTGAGGGCCATGGGTTAATATGTCCATTTGACACACAAACATCATTATGAAGAGACTCAAACAAAACAAGATCTCAACTCAGAAAGCTGTGTTGCATTTAAAAATTGATTTGAAATAAAACCAAATTCATACTTGAGGATGAATTGCTAAAATAAATTTTGTGTGAATTGAGGTATTGGGTGAAAAAGAGTCTTTCAGCCAAAGATTATCTGGCAATTTCTCTGCTCTCTTTTTGGTCATCAAAATCTTTAGAATTTCATGAATAATAGCTATAAAAATGGTATTTAAGCACTATAAAAGTACTAAAACAAGTAGTAATAGTAGAATCACTGGCATATGAATTGACATGTCAATTATGAATTTTGACTACTCAAACGCCAAATATAAATATGTTGCAATTGCATGCTGCATTTCATTTGCTGGAGTTACAAATTTCCTCAATACTATATATAATTATGAAAACATTTTACCTTCTTAGATGAAAACTGAAAAAGATGATAATGAAGATGATGATGATGATCATGATGATAAAGATAATGATGAAGATGATGATGGTGAAGGTGAAGAAGAAATAGAAGAAAAAGTTTGTTATGGGGGAATTCCATGCTCATATGCAATTTGCAACACATTTTACCACAGAGCATTTATATTTTCTAGTCTCTGGGAAATTTTCAAAATTTTCAAAAAAAAGCACCAAATTTTTTAACTAACTTTTGTTGTTGGATAGTGAGAAGCACATTTAAGAGAATGGTGCAGGTCTCTTTTTCCCTAATTTTTGAAATTTACAAAAGTTCAAAGTTTGTGGTCTTCCTACAACTTCAATATTTGTAGTTGTTATTAAATATTATCTTCATAACTATTATGAAGATATTTTTTTTGTAAATGAAATGTGTTCATTGATTTGAAATTATCTATAGAGAAACACTTTTACTGTATTTAAATTTGGCTTCATTTTCAAGTACAGATGAAAGTGTTCAATGAATTTATTTACATTCAATCCTGTTGTAGTAATTTATGCTAAATGTCATATAAACTTCTTAATTTTGCCAATGTTTTGGGCACGATCTCAACTTTAATTAAATTATATTCAAATCTTTTTATTATTATTTGATGGAATGAGCATAAATAAATGTTAATCTGGTGCATTTCTGCAATTTTATTTATGCATTTCCTCAATATGAATAAGAGTAGGTAATCATTATTCGTGTGCAAATGAATTTCATACTTACATTTTACATATGTTTTGCTCACGCAGGTCAACGAATTGTCCCTTTCCTACTCAAGTTATTCTGAAAATTTATTCTGATATTGGAATTGCGGGATTGGACAATTCAATAAGTCTGCCGTTCAATGATAAATTAACAAAGGGTAACCCCAGATCAGATGGTAAAATGTTCCCTTAAACAAAATGACCTATGAGTAGTTTCTAACAATCTACAATTATAATGACATATGATTAAATTACTAACGTTTATTATTTGTAATATTAAGTTAATTTATTAAGTTAATTAATATTATGTTAAACAATGAGAAGGGATTCTCAGAATATCAAACTGCCTCCAAGCACTTCTCAAATTATTTTCACAGACTGACACCATCACAAATGAAATGTGGGAAATTCAAATTTACCATTTCGACTTTTTTCCAATTTTCGAAAACACACAGAGTGCGCCGAAAATGGGACCAAAACCACTTTCTATACCGTTCTTTACTACATATGTGAAAAAAATTAAAGAAAAAATTTGGAGCCGTTTCTGAGTAAATAATTGTTAAAAATTTTAAACTTGCCCACGTTTCACGCAAGATTACGCAAAAAATACCCATCTTTTCGAAAAATTGAACACGATCTTATTACAACATGACCTTGACGATTAATATCAGGCGAATGCCAGAGCAGTAACCTAACAAGAGGGCCATGCACCGCGCGCGATATTTCCTTGTTCTACCTTTTCCTATTCACACTCCTTACTTACACACACTTACACTTACATGCACTACACTACCACAGTCTCGGGAGTTGAGAGCTTGTGTCGGCTGGAGCGGTGCTCTGCTGGTGGGGGACACGTGGTTGGGGAATACCCCGTTAGCCAATGGGAGGTCGGTTCCGGTTCTCACCATCCAGCGGGAGAAGATCGCCGCCACACACTACTGAGATATACTCTTTGGCCGCCACACACCGCGATAAAACATGCACCACACTTATGGGACCTTAGGATTTGACGCGCCCGGAATCGCGGGCCGGCAAATGTTAATCAATTGTATTAAATAAATAATTGATGAATCGCGGGCTCTTTTTATCGTGAATATATTTGAGCAACAAAGAATCAAAATAGCGGCGCTTGCATTCGAAAACATTACGCCCAACTATTTTTAAAATTTAAGGTGACATCAACATCTAGGTCATTAGCGATCACTATTGGAGTTAACGTTATGGTAACTATGAAGATGAAATATGGTGATACCGGGAGCGGTAGCTCAGTGCATCAACTGATGTCACTGCAGCGCCTCTCGCTGGGAGGTTCTAGGTTCGAGTCCTGACGGCGGCAGGATTTTCGACACTAGCTTTTCAGCTAGGTCGAATTCAGTCGCTGTCTGGAGGAGAATTCTAGCGGCCGGCTGCTCTGATCGGTAGTTTTCCGTGGTTTCTCCGATCAACACCAGGCGAATGCCGGAGCAGTACCCTACCAAACGGGCCACGGACCACGCGCGATCTGTCCTTCCTCTTCCTTGTCCTGTCCTCTCCCCTTACACACACACTTACACTAACATGCACTACACTTCCACACATTCCGGGAGACCGGTCGGGAGCTTAGAGCTTGTCCCGGCTGGGGCGGTGCCCCGCTGGTGGGAGAATCTTGGTTTGGGGGAAACCCCACTAGCCGACGGTAGGTCGGCGCCGGATCTCGCCATCCAGCGGGGGAAGATCACCGCCATCTCCCGAAAAAAACATACACCACACTAACGGGACTAATGACCACAGTAGTTGACGCGCCCGGAAACACGAAAAAATCAATCAATCAATCAATCAAATATGGTGATGATAAGGGGTGAAAGGACGAACACAAATACAATCAAATAATGCCCGAGGTGGAACTCGAACTCGCGACTCTTCGGTCCGAGACCACTACGATATCATTACGATTCCTTAGCGATCTCGGCCACCGAATCGGCTATTTTTGTTTACAAAATAATTTTTATTTTTTAGGCAACCCACAATACACCCATGCGTCAAGGGATTGCATTGTGGTGCGGCCGGGGGCTGGCGAGACATGGTGAGGAAGGGAGAGGACTGGGCGGGAAACGGGGAAGGGCACGGCGGGAATGGACGGGGATGGTGGAGTAGTGGGGGTGAGATTTGCTGGGGTGAGAGGAGCAGATAGTATGTGGGGGAGGGAGGGACGAAGCGAGTGGAGAGGAGCGGGACGGATTTTGGTTGGTTGGTTAGTGATTCCGGGCGCGTCTACAGCTTAGGTCATTATTCCCGTAAGTGTAGTGCGTGATTTTCCTCGGGAAACGGCAGTGATCTTTCCCCGCTGGATGGCGATATCCGGCGCCGACCTACCGTCGGCTAGTGGGGTTTCCCCCTAACCAGGACCCTCCCATCAGGCACCATCTCAACCGGGACAAGCTCTAAGCTCCCGACAGGTCTCCCGGAATATGTGGTAGTGTAGTGCATGTTAGTGTAAGTGTGTGTGTGTGTGGGTGTGTAAGGGGAGAGGATATGGCCAGGAAGAGGAAGGAAAGATCGCGCGCGGTCCGTGACCCGTTTGTTAGGTTACTGCTCCGGCATTCGCCTGGTGTTGATCGGAGAAACCATGGAAAACTATCGATCAGAGCAGCCGGCCTCTAGAATTCTTCTCCAGACAGCGATTGAATTTGACCTAGCTAGTGTTGAAAATCGTGCCGCCGTCAGGACTCGAACCCAGGACCTCCCGGTCAGAGGCGCTGCAGTGACATCAGTTGATGCTCTGAGCTACCGCGGAGCGCCACGAAGTGAAACGGGATGAGGCGGGGCGGGACGGACCAAAGCAGAACGAGGCGGAGCGGCGAAGGGAGGGGCAGAGCGTGGGGGGGGGGAGGTGGAATAAATAAAACCTCTTTCATTATAGAATATACAAGTGAGTCACGTAACTTTAGCACCACCTGTTAACTTTTGAACTGTTGAACGTATTGCAATGCAGTTTTCGCGAAAGTGCATGAGGTACACTTCAGAAACGTGAACAGCCAGCCAAACCATCCAACGTTTTCTACAAAATCAACAACTCTAACTTTATTTATCACAATTCAATCATTGGGTCAAACGCAATTACACTTTCAATAAATCATATTCATTAAAATTTAAAGAACACAAGCATGAGTCAATAAAAATCAAAATATTTTACCGTTCAAAATATCTTGGGGGGCGTGCCCCTCAAACACTTCAGAAACGTGAACAGCCAGCCAAACCATCCCACATCTCCTACAACATCAACTCTAACTTTTTGATCTGTGTATTCGTTTATATTTTATCACTTCTATTTTACGAGACATTTGAGATAACTATGTTTTTTCAAATGGAACTATACATATTTTTCAGTCTATCATGACGAGCGTAAAAAAACGAATTCATTGATATGCAACCTCACCGCCGATACGCATTCAGGCTCGTCGAGTTGGTTATACTTTGTTCCCCCCAGGATGTCCTGTCTAGGAACGTGATTTCTAGGTATTACACACAAGCGTATCACAATAAGTTCGAACTGTTGAACTTTGGGACAAAAATATATTCTTTAATGAAAATTTGAACGAACGTGGAACGTGGACGAACGTGAATCACACGTTCATAAACGATGCTGAACTAGAACGTCACAGTAGGAAAATGGATCACGGGATCGGTCAATTAATGGATTACACTAGTTTGCCAACGTTTCGGAATATTTTATTCCATCATCAGGGCTTACTAATACATATAATGGCCAACCATAATGTTTCACCACAGCACAACTCCAATACAGAGTTGCTGAAGCACCCACGTCCATAGCAGGTCCGACCATGGCCACGGCCCGAAAGAAAGTGCTGTGGTGAAACATTATGGTTGACCATTATATGTATTAGTAAGCCCTGATGATGGAATAAAATATTCCGAAACGTTGGCAAACTAGTGTAATCCATTAATTGACCGATCCCGTGATCCATTTTCTTACTACTTATTAACGGTCGTGATTTCTACAATAGAACGTCACAGCCAAATTAGTAGATGTTCAAAATTGATCCTTTTTTTATTCTCTGAATTCACTTCTTTAATAACACTAATTAACTTGACTATCAGCTAGTGCAGGGTTAGAATAACCTGAGCCGTTACGACTAGAGACGGACAAAACTGCATTCAGTCTCTCTCGTATCTCGTCCGAACTTTGAATCATTCTCGCTGGCCGAAGGAGGGAGAAGGGTGGAAGGGGAGTTGGAGGGGGAAGCGCCCAGCCGAGGCCAAGGGAGTGCACTGGCGAAGGAGATTCTCTTTCTCTGCTGGAGGCAACGAGACTACGAGATTCTCGTATCTCGTAGGGACAGAGTATTCTCGTAAGCAGTCCCACGCCGGCCGAGGATCGGAAGAGACGTGATTAAAACTGCTTAGTGTAGAGCAACGATTTATTCCTAATTAATTGATTTAAAAGAAATACAATAATTGCGCTCTAGCGTAATAATGAAACGTTTCCTTATACTTTCATAATATTGAAGTATTATATATCGTCATACACAAGAAAAGTTGGAAATAAATACATAAATAAATGAATTAATAAAAAAATAAAAGGAGATGGCTCATAGCAACAGATGTATTAAAGTCTATTCTTATTATTGTAAATGTTTTGTGTTCAAGTGTTTACGTTTTGCATACCTTGCATGTAAATGAAAACCTCACATAATTTAAATTTCGGAAAAGTTGAAATATGAAATAATAATAGTTGATTCCATTGAAAAGAACCTTTTTATTGTGCACTTCATCGAGCTATCTCCCATCTGACCTGAGAGATGACCTAAGCCTATCTTCGTATTTCGCACGTGGAGAGGCTGTCAACGTATGCGCCGCGCCGTAGGCGTAGGACCGTTTCTTCCCATCCCTTTCTTCGGCGAACTGAGGGAGCTTTGACACCTTAAGGTGATCCCGAACACTTAGGCTTTCAGGCCCAGTTTAGTTAATTGTTTAAAAATTATGTCCTTTTACTTAATTTCACAATTAAATCTTAATTATACATTAATCAATAGGGCTAAATTAAAATGTTATTTTCCTAGTTTATATTAAGGATTTAATATATTTTGTCATTATTAACTGCAAACATTGAGAAAATTTGTAATAAAAGTATATTATATTATTATTATTTCTGTACTTTTTCAGTAAGCATTTTTTCAGTAAGCATTGAGAACCATTCATCTATTCATACGACTTAGGTTCTGGCAAATGCAACTGGTAATGACAGATCTGAGGAACAACGGAGAAGAAATTCATCTTTGTCTGTCGTTCAATTTAAGAATTTTCGCACAATATGGCAAGTCTGTAGGATTAAAGCTTTTTGGATGGTTAGGCAGATCCTTTTGATAATCCTATTTTTGTAAGACCTGAAGCAAATCGGCTCGTCACCACTCCTGTGGCTGAGATGATTATTGGCACTATTTCAACCTTACTCAGTTGCCAAACATGATGGATTTCAGCTGCCAAATTCTGGTATTTTGAAATCTTCTCCGATTCTGTCTTATTGAGATTTTTTGTCAGTGGACAGCTTACATCTTTGATTGTTGCAAACTTTTGTATTTTATTGATAATTACTATGTCCAGGCGATTATAATCCACAGTTTTATCAGTGACAATAGGCATATCCCAGTAGAGTACTATTTCACTATTTTCTATAACTGGTGAAGGTGAATATTTGTAAAATGGTGGAGGGTTCTCATTTAGTCTATAATTTGATGCCAAATGTCTCTAGATTATTTTAGCTACTTGATTGTGCCTCCCTAGATATGCAGTGTTGGCAAGAACTGGGCAACCTGCAATCACATGGTCGATGGTCTCATTTGGTTGATTACACATTCTACAGACATCTTTTATACTGCTCCTCTTTGTTTATCATAATTGCGTGTTTTTATTACCCCATCTTGAATTGCTATTATAAATCCTTCAGTTTCAGGAAATAAATATCTCATTTGCAACCACAGGACAGAAGACACTTTATCAACTGATGGGTTATTTAAGAGATTAGGATATTTTCCATGAAGGGTCTTGTTCTTACAATCTGTCTGCATGTTACATATCTGGAAAACAATTTCAGTGTTGGTTTCAGTCTTCTGGAGATTTAGAGCTGAATAGTTTGCATCTACAGCAACTACATTCTTCAGTAATACACTATCCAAGGCGTGAAAGTACATTCGCATTTTCTTTTCTTGTGACCTGCAAAGATTGGAGATATTAAGCAGGCCTCTACCTCCTTGGTTTCTGAGAAGATAAAGCCTTTCGACAGCGCTCTTGGGATGATGTATTCTGAATTTTGTGAGGGTGGTTCGAGTAATCGTACCCAGTTATCGAAGGTCTGTGTCTGAATATTTCAGAATACCAAAGGAATATGTCAATACTGGGACAGCATATGTGTTAATAACACTTATTAGATTCCTTGAGTACAATTTTTTGTTCATCAACTTTGTGATTCTTGATTTGTATCTTTCCTTGAATATCGACTTCATATTTGTGTGGTTCACTCGTCTATTTTGTTGGATACCAAGGTATTTATAAGTGTCGTGGTACAAAAGCTGTCGAAAATCACAAGTTTCATCTGGTACTTCGACCAATTTACCATTTTTTAAGTGTATTTGGGCACATTTATCAAATCCAAAGGACATAGCAATGTCTTCACTAAATACCGGCGTCACATACTTCAGCGCTTTCAGGTGGTTATGGCTCTCGGCAAACAGTTTAAGATCATACATAAATAATAAATGGCTGATTCGGGAGGTAGGATCTCTCAGTCGGAGTGTATACCCTAGACATTCCTTGTTTAGAAGCTGTGATATAGGGTTTATAGCTAAACAAAACCATAGAGGGCTCAATGAATCGCCTTGAAATATTCCTCGACGAATATCAATCTTAAGTGTACAATTCTCCAAATTAATCTCCGTGCACCAGTTTTCCATTAAGGCAGCGAGCAGGTTTACAACCTTTGTATTAATTTTATATATTTTCAAAATGTATATCAGCCATTCATGAGGTACCGAATCAAATCAATATTATTATTATTATTATTATTATTATTATTATTATTATTATTATTATTATTATTATTATATTAGCCATTAATATCGCGGGTGGGCAAGGGTTCCCTGCTAGGCGGGTAGCTTACATTGTAAAAAGCATCTGGAGGAGCCCACTTCGAGAAGAGTGTTTCTTCATTAATATTAAGAAATTTATACTAACATTATTAATTAATAAAAAATATATTAATATTAACATTTTACTTTTCAATTAACATTAACATTTAATTTAAATAAATTTATAAATTAACAAACAAAATAATAAATTAATTTACACAAATTTAATGCAAATATTTAAAATTTAATTAATATTAATATTTTAAAATATTTATTAATATTAATTAATATTATATAGTACTATTAATATTTTTTCTCTATGAAACTTATTAAATAATGCATGGGTGTAAAATAAACATGTTTCAATCATTACTTTTGAATTAAGCATTACGCTTCTATTTCCTCGCGTAAGAATAATATATATTAGCGTTTAATATCAATTTTTAATAGTTTGAGTTATAATTATGGTGCAGAATAAGAAAACTGGGCTATTATTTTCGCGAATGTTAGTGACACGGTCAAATTTAAGCAAAGAATCGTATTTTCAGATAAACACAGTCAGGCAAAAAGGGAGTTTGGGACGCGTGGGAAGACTCATATATGGGTAAGAAGACACGTTTCTCCATTCTTTATCGCTACTAAAAAGGAGAAGATCTATACCGAGAAATTCGATAAATTTTCAACGCTGTATCACGTGTCGCCAAGCTCTGCGCCCGGACGTGAGGTCCAAGGTCAGCGAACGAGCTCGTGTTGATGTCTGCGAAAGACCGTTGGCTGGGCTCTCCGTCTGACGGGCCTGGCTACGAGATTATCGAGTCGTCTCACTCTCGAGAATGCATTCTCGTTGCACGAGATTCTCGTGGGCCCCATTCTCGTTCAGCCTTTCTCGCTTACGAGAACGAGAGAGAATATTCGGCAAATGACCGCATTTAGTTACGACCTTCACCTAATGCTTACCAATTTCAGTTTACAAATAAACACCTTCATGAATTAAGAATTATTTGCAATTACCACTTTTAGATCGTAATGAAAAAGGTCGACAACAGATTTACTCACAAAATACCCTTTGAAATTAACTACTATTGTGAGAACTATATACGTAAAAGCATGTGATGATGTAGCACAAATAATTTTCCTTCGTACGGATGTGGGGAAAAGGGGTGGATGTGTTTCCACACGTGAGAAATTTCTGGCAGAAATGGTAACATTATAAAACAAACCGTTATCAATAATACGAAAAAGCATGTGGTGATGTAGCATTACTAATTTCCCTTCGTACGGATGTGCGGGAATAGGAGTGGGTGTGTTTCCATACGTGAGACATCCCTGGCAGAAATGGTAACACAATAAAAATCCGTTATCAACAATACGAGAAAGCATGTGATGATGTAGCACAACTAATTCCCTTCGTACGGATGTGGGAGAAAGGGGATGGATGTGTTGCCACAGGTGAGGCATATCTGGCAGAAATGGTAACATCACATAAAACCATTATTAATAATACGAGAAACCATGTGGTGTTGTAGCACCACTAATTTCCCTTTGCACGTGGGGGAAAGAGAGGATTGTGTTTCCACACCCGAGACTTCTAGTGCGGGTACTCTGCGAGTACGCGCGATTTCAATAGCAATCCCACTAAGAGATCAAACAAATTAGTGTGACATCCGTGCTGGCAGCTCTTCGGTGAAAATGGCGCGATTTTGACGCGAAGGGTTTTCGGTTCGACGCTTGATGTTCCGTGGAGCAATGGCTGTCGCTAAAGCGGTCTAGTGGCACGACGTGTTAAGAGACGAATTTTAAGAAAACGTTTGAAATTTTGAGTGCTTGGAAATGTGATGTGATACGTGTGTAAAGAATAACAAGTGATTCGTGCAGAGAAGGGTAAAAACTGAATGGAATGGAAAAAATATCGTGTTGTGATGCTAATAGGGTAATCCTGTTCATCTCTGTACATCTCCGTATATCTACAGGGGTACCTGGAGTGAGTACTTTTGTTTATTATATTTTTGATGTAGCTATCACTTTGTATCGCTAGCTGACGTCAATTAATTTTAGTAGAGTGCAGGCTCTAGATTGTGAACTCTGACATACATGTCAACATAATGTGAACATTTGTAAACATTGTGTGGCAGATATGAACTTGTTTGTTGTGTAAATTGTGAACTTTCCATTTGAGCCGATAATAGGATTATTGTGTATTCTTGTTAAACAGTTTGTTTAATGAAAACCTTTCTGAGAATTGTGTCAGAGTATGATGTAAAAATGTGGAAACTGTGGAAGGAAGATCTGGATCTGAATTTGAATCTGGAGTTTCCAATTCACATTATTTATAGATCATGTATACATAATTCCAAACGAATTTAAGTTTCTTTCCTACATTTAAGATAATTTTGAAACAATATCCGATCTTATCGTGTTGATGTAGATTTAAATCGAAAAATTCATTTATATAATATTCAGTGAAGGATTTTATTTGTAGTCTTTACGCAATGTCACTAAGTCAATAGAAGTACATTTTAAATATATTACTAAAACACCCCCGTCCTACAGATGAACAGAGCACTATGCGAAAATGTATGTATGATGGAAAATACTTCCATCTGTGCTATTTTGAAGGATTTTGTTAGGGATATTATAGTGATGGTTTTTTTGTGGGTGGTGATGGGTTGTTGTTTTATGACTCATTTTATTTTAATTTGATGTTTTCTTGGCGGATCGAGTTTGAGGCTTTTAGGCGAGTAGAGAGGATTTTATTATGAAGCTGGCTTTTCAATATTCTTTATCTTAGCTCTTGAATTTTCAGAAAACAATTATTTAGTAGCGCTGGCAACAAGGCTGGATTTAGTTAAGAGTGGGCTTAATGAGTTGCTACCCTGAGACCCCTACCAAATAAAAAATTACATTTTAAAAAATTTGTTAGGATTTGAAATATTCCATTCTAAAATTAAATTTTTAACTCTAAGAATTAAAATCTTATTAATAAATGGTAAGTGCATGCTACAATGATATAATAGTATCAATTTAACAATAGCAAGATCAGAACATATATTAAATGTTTAATGTCATATATCAATTATTTAATTTCATTTTACATATTTTAATAATTTGCTTTAGAAACACGGCATTGCTCGGGTATTTACTTATCATTAGGGAGAGGATTTTCAAAGCCCTAAAAAATCTTGAAATATGCTTTTAAAAATATGCTTTTATAACCTTAAAATTCTGAAATATGCACTTTAATTTGCAATTAAAATTAACACTATTTCATTTCCTCTAGCGATGGGTCGATATCTGAATTTCTCGATACTCCATACCATTACCTGTCTGAGAGATTCGATAATAGATACCATACTACTTTAAAGACTTAACAACAACAGTGATTCAATCAGAATTGGAAGGATATATTTTGTTCTTCATACATACTTGCATTTTCTATTTTAATATTTAAAAAATATTGGGATGAACATACATTTTTTTAAAGTTTTTAAAAATTCTTATCGAGGAAAACTAACATTCTAACTTTTTCTGGGTGCATTTTATTTTTTTGTCACATATAAATCCTGCTGTACTGAAAAGTCTCTCCGAAACCACGGTAGCTGGTGGAATGCACAGGTATCGAACAGCACTTTTTCTTAAATTGAGGAGAGTCACTGTGTTTTTCCAATAAGATAGTACATTTGCATCAGGAGGAAGCAAGTCCTCGCTTAGATACACATTTAATTCATCCTCTTGTGCTGGGGTTTCGGTAACACAGCATGAAGTTTTGTGGTCACTCTTCAGAATATTGCTATAAAGAGACCACATGCCATGCATTTTCGGGGGTTCAGTAGTAGAGGATGCCTGTAAAAAAATTAAATGAATGAAAATTTTGAACAATAAATGCTTGTCTTTTATTTGAAATCTCTAGTATAGATTCTGAAAATGTGTTATTCGGAATTATATACAGTGACAGGTTTTATTAAAATACTGAAATATCGGAGAATCGAATTATAAAAATAGGATTATTTGAAATTAAAATTAGAAATCAGAAACTCTTGCCTCATCTTTTGAAGCTACTGGATCTGCTTCTTGACTTACAAGACCCAATAATCTCTTTTTGACAGTCTCGAACACAGCACTCGACCTTTCGGTCTAGGATCCAACAATGCAGCATTGGAACGTATTCATTTAGTTCTATATCTTTGAATCTTCCTTTTAAAGATTCCAGCATGGTCCTTCTCGCAGCAGCAAGTTATGAATCAACTTCATTTGGCTTTTTGAATTCACAAATTATACTATTTACAATAGGAATAACTTCAGATGCTGACACATTAGGTGAACTGACGGTTAGTGTTGCTTGGTTAAACATTTTTAGAGTTTTAATGAGTTGATAAATAAGTTTCCACTGTTTAGTTGAAAGATGAACTGGCAACTTTAAGTCAACAGAAGCATAAACAATAGCCTTTTTCTGTTCCTGAAGTCTTTGGAGCATGTGGAGAGTCGAGTTTCATCATGTCGGCTCGTCTTGAATTAAACGATGTGGCACAGAAAGATGTTTCTTGGCCGCTTTGAGCACTTTGGTAGATTTAGAGGAATGTTTGAAAATCCCCAAAATTTTTCGGCACAAAGCAGTAATTTTATGAATTTTAGTATTGATCAACAGTCTCTCTTTCACCACGAGTTGCAAAGCATGAGCACAACCTGAAATATGCGGAAAATTTCCATCAATCATTGCTCTTACTACATTACGAGTATTGTCTTGAATTACGGTCAATAACTCATCCTGAAGACTCCATAATTTCAAAGTGTTTCGATGAAAATTTGCAATATGTACTCCTGTGTGACTAATTTCTTCAAAAGATATTTCTTCGATGCAGATGTGATGAAGTTGAACATCTTTGTCTAAGAAACGATCTGTAATACTCATATAATCATCACAGACAGTTGAAGTCCATAAAACAGTGGTGATTGCTACCCTCTTAGCTTCCTGGATTTGATCTCTCATCTTGTTCTCCACCTCTTCGAATAACTGGGGGTGATTCGACAAATATTTTCTGGTGGGCATGGTGTATCGAGGTTCAAGATATTTAATTAAGTTCTTGAACCAATTGTCTTCAACAACACTGAACGGTTGATTATCTTTGCATATCATGTAAACAATTTTTATTGTTATTGCTTTTGAATTGTTGTCTCCTGGTTTAAATTTGTTCTTTGTGTCCAAAAAAATTAACGAGTGTTGGTTTGTGTTGGAACTTGATGATCTTGACTTCTACCACTTCACTTCATTAACTTCTACCAATTCACTTGTACAATCAGCGACGTTTCCAACGGCCGGTGCAACATAAGTTGGCTTGGCCCTCTTGTGTTCAGTGAAGCTTAAAACTACCCGGTGTATTGATGTAACATGGTTTTCTAAATTTCTAGTATTGTGTGACTTTCCACCACGAGAAAATATTCTTTTTACATATTCTACAAATATCACGATTGTCATCAATCGAGTCTAATTCAAAATAATTCCACATTTCACTCATTATGTATATGGAATGCACAAATATAGTCGCCTTTCGGTCACTTTAAAACGCAGAACTGAACTCAAGAGCTCCGTCAGATGCCTCAACGGTGGGCTGAGGAGGGGAGTATCCCGGAAGAAACACCGTCATTGAGCATTGCTCATCGAGCATTGCTCATAGTGCATTGCTCATAGTGCATTGCTCATAGTGCATTGCTCATCGAGCATTGCTCATCGTGCCTGTCGTAACTAAATTGCCTGGGAGCTCATAAGGAAGAGTTTTCCAAAGCTAAATTGGTTGCATATTGCGCGCTATCTCAAGAGATGGTGACAGGCACAAGTGCGATAAAGAGCGGGGCATGGCACCCGGACGTTGCAGCATTGGCTAATTTCAACGATTGTAAGTGAATCCGAACACACAGACACTTCCTTGTTGCTGACAGAAGATAAATAGGAGATAGAGAGAGGAATGTGAAGAAGACAATTATTCTGTAAAATCAGAAGAGATGGGGAATAGCATAGAAATTGAAAGTATCCAAAGAATATCGATTCATTTTCCGAAACTATCGATCGCTATCAATACCACTCGGGTATTAAGGTATCGAAAGTATCGAGGACCCATCCCTAATTTCCTCTATAAATCTTTCTTGATAAAAATTAGGAGAAGCATGCTTGGAATGAAAATAATATATTTTTATACAAACATCATACGAGTATTGGAACCATCCGTTTTCCCACCAATCAGGCAAACGTGTCACATCCTTCACCTGTGTCCAGAGGGGTGTTTAAACGAGTTTGAACGCGCGCCCAAAACAAAAGAGGTGGAGCAAAAATGTAACGGGAGAGTTCGCTAATGTAGCAGAAAGGAAGGAAGTTGGCATAATATATTTCAAGAGTCTTTTAGAAGTGAGCCGTCGACAGACAAGACGTATGGCCAGATCGCACCACGAGAGAGTACCATTACCACACTTCGTTTCCAAATAGCGCCAGAAAAACTCTTCGCAGAAAACAATAGAAGAGATAAACTGTTTATTTTGAATGCAATACGACTAATTGTGAATATAATGAAGAGTAATGTTTGCATAAATTATTGAGAGCAGAGAAGTGAGGAGCTCGTACGAGTTTTACGGACGAAGGCTAATACTCGAATGTGTCTCTATCTTTTCCAGTTTTTTCATCTTTTTTGTCTTGACGTTCTGTTCCGTTACTACGTAGCTGTTACATGGGATTTCATTGCATCTGGGTAAAATTCTTGGACGAATCCCTACGCAAGCGAACGCGCGATGGTTCGGATACATCTTTTATAACGAACACGAACCGGCCCTTCAAGGTCAAAAGACCTTGGACCTTGGACCTTGGACAAGGTCAAAAGACCGCGGAGCTGCTGGGAGACGACGCGAGGCCGTTTCAACCAGAAGACCCTGTAGGAAAAATAGTGTATTATCAAGTAAGAACGTTCCAGATTGAATAATTTTATTTTGGACTTTTGATCACAGTTTCTGTAGATCAGGAAAAGACGTAGGAAAATTCGATATCGCGTGTAGAGAGTTTTTAAAACATTGTTCCGAACCAAGAATCAATCATTCTTAAATATAAAGTTTTGGAAAATTAGACTAAAGCATTTAATTTGTGTAAAGTAAAACAAGAAGTTTATTAGTGTATTTGGAAATCAATGTAAATGGATTCCTCAGAGGAGAGTAACTAGTATTCAAGGATTTGTTTGAAACTTTTTTGTCAAATGATATAAAGAATATAGGACTTTGCTGGCAGATTGCTAGTTAGACACAAACCTGAACATAGCAACAGTTTATTAGTTGTAAGGTTGTTTATTTTCAGGGTGTTTATTCTTCTTTTATGTATATGTGTACTCATTTATGTATTTAATGTTTGTGCGGGATTGGAGATTATAGTATTCTGTTCAAAGTGATTCAAATTTGAGTGATTTCGTAAACATCCGAGTGGAGAGTATCCATGATCCATGTTCTTTTCTATAATCAACTGTCGTCCGACTGAGCTGGCATTTCACCAGGTGAATAACTTCACATCCTCCCTGAAACGACGGTTAAGGTTATAGAATAATATAGAGCAAGAGAAATAATTGAAGTAAATATTCACCTTTGTGAAGTACGTTGTATATCTTGTATGTCTTCTGCCTGGTTTCAAAAAATATGTTACCAAGAAATATCCTACATTGCACAAGTATTTTATCATCTATAGAAAAAAATGTAAACTGTGACGAGCTCTTTTGAGTCAATGAACGCTCACTAATAAATAGATTCTACGAAAACATGAAATGTTTGGAGATAAATCTCTATTTTAACGAAACATGCAAAATATGCGACTATAATTACAAGAATATACACCAACAGGAAAAATTGGCCAAATGTGCACCCACAATATGTACTCACACGTTAATCTACATTGCATCAAAATCTGACCAAAAGTCAAGAAATTTCACTTAGCTACCCACTGCAGCAACGGACAAAAAATTTCAAAATTGTAGAAATTCCTACTTATCACAATCAGGTAGCTAACTTACATTGCTGTCCCCGGAATTTGTGTGAAGATACTTTACACTAACATTAACACGTGTACTTTCTTCAAGTGTTTAGATGAAAAAATATAAAATTTAAAACTTTTGTTAGACATATTTTAATATGTTAATGTCAAACTGAAGTATCCGACATCGTCGTTTATCACAATTGTCTATTCACAGAAAAAAAAGAATTCTATCTATTCCAGCTCTGTACGGTCTATATTGTTTCATTGTGGTGCATTCCCGACTAGTGACCTAAGTAGTTGATGCGCCCGAAAACAAAAACTTACACACTCTTGAAAATAACAATGACTTAATAAATATCAGTAATAGAAGGAATTAATTAGGTCGTGAGATATCCTACATGTGACTAAAATCGTCACGAATGATCACGCGGCATCAGAAAAGCTAGTCATCATGCCTGAGGCAATTAATTGCAGAGAGAAACCCTTCCGGGTCGGCGTTGCTCGCTAGCTGATGACAGGATAATGGAACAACGGAGGAGCCTAAGGCATAGGACTCCCTCGCCCGGCTCGCCTCGCGGATCTCGGAACGTTCTCGCGAATATGTACAGAACGGGATCTATTACCAACATCTGTTTAAAGCGTCGGTTCTCTTTGGGCCCATTAATATCCACAGGTCCCGGGGCCCCGAGAATCGGTCGATTGTGCAAATGGTTCTGTTTGAACGAGAAAGTTATTGTATTGTGTTGCAGTGTGGAATGGGATGTCAGGGCAGACTTCGGCCAAGCGGTACCTCATGGCAGAGGGGAAGTATGGGAATACATGAGTAGACTTCAACATTTATGAATGTATGGATGTTGGATTTTTGAAATGAAATTGCTTTGTGATTTTTAAAGGTGTTAAAGAAAAATAAAGTTTTGTGGTTTAGGGCATGAAACATAAATCAGATAGATGTGCATTTTTCTGTTAGACACCAAAGGCGAAAGTATAACAAAAATCAATTTTTAACACGCCGTGCGCGAAACGAGGTTTCTCGAGCTGGTTTTCCGTGTGCGAAACAGCTAAGTTGTTTAATGTGCGAAACGTCGCGAGGCGTTTGCGAAACATCTGTAACGATTTGCAATTGTCTGATGTACGTAACATCAGTACGTAAAAAAACCACGATCCATCTTACGTAATTACTCTTTACAAAAGTTTAGGATCATTTTTTATGTTATTCAAAATTTGAGAACAAATGTTCATCCATGAGATCTTTTATTCAGGCGTGAGGATCTTGGGCACCATTTTGGAACAAACACCTCAAGATAAAATGTTCATGTCAAATATATCGAACTGATTCTTAGTTGATTCCTACAGTCGCCTCAACTGCATGAATACTAAAACGGCAATCTTCATGGATAAGATTGCTTATTTTTTCTGTTTTCGTCCGTTTTCGAAGTGGAAGAACGTCCTGAACATGTATAATTTTCGCTTTCTTCTCGTTATTCCTTGAATAGTTTATGCCACTTAAAAGCACGTATGCGTAACACACACTCATCATCTTACACAAGGTGTAAGGGTGCTCTTTTGCGAACTTGCCAAGTTTCACCAAACATTTCACGTAAGCACGTTGCTCTATTGAGACGCTTACCATTTTTCCGACGAGCGGTAGGTACACAATCCTATACGAACGAAGGCCATGGTCCGACAGAGCAGGGTGCTTTCGTCACGCCAGCTGAAATGTGGAGGGGGGTGACAGGAAACTCGATTATGAAGCGTTTGATCTTGAGGCTCACGCAATTTGTCTTACAAAAAATCAGTCTCGCTTTTTCTTCTGGCACCGGGAGTGGTAGCTTAATGCATCAGCTGATGTCACTGCAGCGCCTCTGACCGGGGGGTCCTAGGTTCGAGTCCCTAGCTTTTCAGCTAGGTAGAATTCAGTCACTGTCTGGAGGAGAATTCTAGCGGCCGGCGGCTCTGATCGGTAGTTTTCCATGGTTTCTCCGATCAACAGCAGGCGAATGCCGGAGCAGTACCCTACCAAACGGACCATGGGCCGCGCATGATCTTTCCTTCCTCTTCCTTGTCCTATCCTCTCCCCTTACTCATGCACTTACATTAACATGCACTTATATTAACATGCACTACATCACCAAATATTCCGGGAGACCGGTCGGGAGCTTAGCTTGTCCCGGCTGGGGCGGTGCCCCGCTGGTGGGAGAGTTCTGGTTAGGGGGAAACCTCGCTAGCCGACGGTAGGTCGGCGCCAGATCTCGCCATCCAGCGGGGGAAGATCACCGCCATCTGCCGGGAAAATATGCACTACACATACGGGACTAATTACCAAAGCAGTTGACGCGCCCGGAAACACGTTAAAATCAATCCTCATCTCGTATTAGGGAAATTATACCTGTTTTCAGGGCCTCTCTCTCCCTGACCACCGACCAGCCCCTTTTTAGCAATTTTATTAATTTCCCCTTTTAAGAAACTATGCCATAGAAAATTGTAAGTATACAGTATACCGAATTTTCTGTAGTTAAAATGAAAATTGGTGATATTGTAAAAAACATTTCGGCGTGTCCTGTGCTTCAACTTCAATCGGAGGGCGGGCGGATTCGGCAATCAAGAAACAATAAACCATGGTTATTGATCTCGTATCACGGCTCCTCGCTTCATTTCAGCTTCATTTCTTTTAACCTCCTCAGACCCTAGAGTTAGTTTGATATGATGTTTTCGTAATTTTAATGATTTCTGAGCTGAAAGGAAATGTTATGAATGAAAAAAAGTTTTGTTTTGAAAATTTTTGTTTCTATTACAGAAATATTTGATATAACCTGTAGATTACATTGGTTCTTTACTTTCCGGAAACATGACGTTTGAGAGAATGGTGCAGGTCTCATGTTCGTCTCATGGTCTTTGGCCTCAAATTTTAGTTTTTAATGTCCTAGAATGTTTCCTTTACGTGTTATTTAAGGATATAGATTGAAAAAAGGCTGCCGAGTGTTGCGGGTTGCATTTGACGTGAATATTTAGTTTTGATCTACAGCGCAATCTAGTGGAGTTACAACAAAATTAACAGCACATAAACCTTCTGGGTGACAAAACACATACATGTGCCAACTTTCGTGGAGATTGACCACACGGTGGCGGAGTTAGCCGCCCTCGTATATACCAGCATTCAATATATATATACTAGCTGACCCGGCGAACTCTGTTCCGCCTTAACAGCCGGTCCCATCTTTTTCTCGCGTCGCACTCACTGAGAGAAACTGTACTATCCTTGTTGCACTGCGAACGTGCAAAACCGTGCGTTTTCACACAGGAACGCTGTCGAACGGGATAAACAGTATCCTATGTCCGTCTCCTGGCTCTAAGCTTTCTGCTCACCAAATCGGTACAGCCGTTCTTGAGTTATAAATAGTGTAACTAACACGACTATATATAGATATAACGGCGAACGAAAGGCGGCTATCATTATCGCCTTCTGTTATCAGTGCGGCGTTACAACAATGGGTTACAACAGGCAACAATGACCGCTAACATGCGTAATCACGGGAAAACGTGCAAGAACGTGCGTTCTCACACAGGAACGCTGTCGAACGGAATAAACAGTATCCTATGTCCGTCTCCTGGCTCTAAGCTTCCTGCTCACCAATTTTCAGCCAAATCGGTACAGCCGTTCTTGAGTTATAAATAGTGTAACTAACACGACTTTCTTTTATATATATAGACTAGCTGACCCGGCGAACTCTCTTCCGCCTTAACAGTCGGTCCCATCTTTTTTTCGCGTCGCACTCACTGTGAGAAACTGTACTATCCTTGTTGCACTCGTGATAATAAAGCTATTGCAGATTTGTGTTTTTCTCTCAAACAAAGAAGAATTTTAAAAAAAACGCTCTGATATTAAATAGATAATAAAAAATCTATTACGTAGCAGAGCGTTTTTTTGGAATTGATTTTTGTTTAAGAGAGAAATACAAAGCTGTAATAATAGGGATCGGCTGTTAAAGGCAATAAATAAGCAGATTTTGGAATTAATTAAGTTAAATTGATTATTAGAAAATGCAAATAAAAAAATTAAGTGGATTAAACATTCATTAATTAAGTAGATTAATCATTCTTTAATCATTCCTGTATTTTGGTGCATAGGTGAAGTATATGTGGGTATAACGTAAGTATATAATAGGTGTAGTATATATAGATATAACGGCGAACGAAAAGCGGCTATCATTATCGCCTTCTGTTATCAGTGCGGCGTTACAACAATGGGTTACAACAGGTAACAATGACCGCTAACATGCGAAATCACGCGAAAACGTGCAAAAACGTGCGTTCTCACACAGGAACGCTGTCGAACAGGATAAACAGTATCCTATGTCCGTCTCCTGGCCCTAAGCTTCATGCTCACCAACTTTCAGCCAAATCGGTACTGCCGTTCTTGAGTTATAAATAGTGTAACTAACACGGCTTTCTTTTATATATATATATATATATATATATATATATATATATATATATATATATAGATAACGGCGAAAGAAAGGCGGCTATCATTATCGCCTTCTGTTATCAGTGCGGCGTTACTACAATGGGTCACAACAGGCAACAATGACCGCTAACATGCGAAATCATGCGAAAACGTGCGTTCTCACACAGGACGCTGTCGAACGGGATAAACAGTATCCTATGTTCGTCTTCTGGCCCTAAGCTTCCTGCTCACCAACTTTCAGCCAAATGGGTACAGCCGTTCTTGAGTTATAAATAGTGTAACTAACACGACTTTCTTTTTATATATATATATATATATATATATATATATATATATATATATAGATAGATAACGGCGAACGAAAGGCGGCTATCATTATCGCCTTCTGTTATCAGTGCGGCGTTACACAATGGGTTACAACAGGCAACAATGACCGCTAACATGCGAAATCACGCGAAAACGTGCGTTCTCACACAGGAACGCTGTCGAACGGGATAAACAGTATCCTATGTCCGTCTCCTGGCTCTAAGCTTCCTGCTCACCAACTTTCAGCCAAATCGGTACAGCCGTTCTTGAGTTATAAATAGTGTAACTAACACGACTTTCTTTTATATATATATATATATATATATATATATATATATATATATATATATATATAGATAACGGCGAAAGAAAGGCGGCTATCATTATCGCCTTCTGTTATCAGTGCGGCGTTACTACAATGGGTCACAACAGGCAACAATGACCGCTAACATGCGAAATCATGCGAAAACGTGCGTTCTCACACAGGACGCTGTCGAACGGGATAAACAGTATCCTATGTTCGTCTTCTGGCCCTAAGCTTCCTGCTCACCAACTTTCAGCCAAATGCTACAGCCGTTCTTGAGTTATAAATAGTGTAACTAACACGACTTTCTTTTATATATATAGATAACGGCGAACGAAAGGCGGCTATCATTATCGCCTTCTGTTATCAGTGCGGCGTTACTACAATGGGTCACAACAGGCAACAATGACCGCTAACATGCGAAATCACGCGAAAACGTGCGTTCTCACACAGGACGCTGTCGAACGGGATAAACAGTATCCTATGTTCGTCTTCTGGCCCTAAGCTTCCTGCTCACCAACTTTCAGCCAAATCGGTACAGTCGTTCTTGAGTTATAAATAGTGTAACTAACACGACTTTCTTTTATATATATAGATAACGGCGAACGAAAGGCGGTTATCATTATCGCCTTCTGTTATCAGTGCGGCGTTACAACAATGGGTTACCACAGGCAACAATGACCGCTAACATGCGAAATCACGCGAAAACGTCTCTCACAGGAACGCTGTCGGACGGAATGAACAGTATCCTATGTCCGTCTCCTGGCTCTAAGCTTCCTGCTCACCTACTTTCAGCCCAATCGGTACAGTCGTTCTTGAGTTATAAATAGTGTAACTAACACGACTTTCTTTTATATATATAGATAACGGCGAACGAAAGGCGGCTATCATTATCGCCTTCTGTTATCAGTGCGGCGTTACTACAATGGGTCACAACAGGCAACAATGACCGCTAACATGCGAAATCACGCGAAAACGTGCGTTCTCACACAGGAACGCTGTTGAATAGGGATAAACAGTATCCTATGTCCGTCTCCTGGCCCTAAGCTTCCTGCTCACCTACTTTCAGCCAAATCGGTACAGTCGTTCTTGAGTTATAAATAGTGTAACTAACACTTTCTTTTATATATATATATATATATATATATATATATATATATATATATATATATATATAGATATAACGGCGAACGAAAAGCGGCTATCATTATCGCCTTCTGTTATCAGTGCGGCGTTACAACAATGGGTTACAACAGGCAGCAATGACCGCTAACATGCGATATCACGCGAAAACGTGCGTTCTCACACAGGAACGCTGTCGAACGGGATACACAGTATCCTATGTTCGTCTCCTGGCCCTAAGCTTCATGCTCACCAACTTTCAACCAAATCGGTACTGCCATTCTTGAGTTATAAATAGTGTAACTAATACGACTTTCTTTTATATATATAGATAACGGCGAACGAAAGGCGGCTATCATTATCGCCTTCTGTTATCAGTGCGGCGTTACAACAATGGGTTACCACATGCAACAATGACCGCTAACATGCGAAATCACGCGAAAACGTGCGTTCTCACACAGGAACGCTGTCGAACGGGATAAACAGTATCCTATGTCCGTCTCCTGGCCCTAAGCTGCATGCTCACCTACTTTCAGCCAAATCGGTACAGCCGTTCTTGAGTTATAAATAGTGTAACTAACACGACTTTCTTTTATATATATAGATAACGGCGAACGAAAGGCGGCTATCATTATCGCCTTCTGTTATCAGTGCGGCGTTAATCAATGGGTTACCACAGGCAACAATGACCGCTAACATGCGAAATCACGCGAAAACGTGCGTTCTCACACAGGAACGCTGTCGAACGGGATAAACAGTATCCTATGTCCGTCTCCTGGCTCTAAGCTTCCTGCTCACCAATTTTCAGCCAAATCGGTACAGTCGTTCTTGAGTTATAAATAGTGTAACTAACACGACTTTCTTTTATATATATATATATATATATATATATATATATATATATATATATATATATATATATATATTACCCAATGCCATCGAATACTTAGGATCCACAATTAGGAAAACAACGTCACATACAGAGCAGGACATTGAGAAGAGAGTAGCGACAGGTAGTAATGTTATAGCACGCTTATCAAACCTTTAGAGCGTGCCATGAATCTCAAAGACCGTTCATATAACATTATTAAGTCAGTGGTATTGTACGGTAGTGAAACACGGGACTCTAGCAAAGGAAACAGCAAAAAAATATCGCGCAGAATAGGAGTATAAACTTTTTGAATATTTAACTCCAATGAAAGAAAAATGCAGAAATCTGAGAAGTCGAACCAATGTAGAATTGGGAGAACTACTTAAAAGCACTCCAAACAGTTACATGTATTAAAGTGAATGACTGGAACTGGTCACCTAAACGAAGGATTGAAGAGAAAACTATTAGAAAGGTAAACGAAAAGAGCATGTCCATTAGGAGACGAAGCGGTATGCATGGATTAAGAGGGAACGATAAAATGGAGGACGATTTGAGAAACCTAGGTGTTAAAACACGACAGAGGGGATAGAAAAAAATTGGGTTGTTATAATGAAAGAAGCGAAGCGAAACTATAAGTGCCGGAGAGCTGATAGAAGTAGTCTCAATTTACACAAAATAATTACCATCTATATTTACTTCTCAATATTGTGTAATTTACTATATTTACTTAATATTTACAAAATACAGTGCGCGTTGTTTTCCTTTCATTTTAATATATCATTTATTATAATTTTTTACCATCAAATTGCTCTGAGAAACACTTTCATTAACAAACCCCATAATCAATATGAATGATACATTTAAAAAAGTTTCTATTATGTTCCACTTGCTCCAACTTTGCGATACAATTGCGGGGATGCAGACAATTATGTTATAGTTTACTGAACTTCCCAGATCACAAAGCTTCACAGGACAGAAGGTGATAACCTTCTGTCCTATGAGAAAATATTAGGCGTGACATTCTAAGGGTTCAAGTAAAACTTTTAATAACATTATTTTGAGATAAACCATCACAAATTTCGCGGAATAGCTGTCTGTTTTCTCGGTTCATTGCGTTCCGAGATGTTCTTTCTTACTTGCGAGGTGCTTAATTACCCCGATGTTTTGAATCGTCCCCTTGAATTTTACTTTCTCGCTACGGAGTAGAGAGTGGTGTTGTCAGAATCCATGTTTTGTGGGTCCTCGATTCCGAAATATCGAATGACGACAAAATGTCTATCTGTCCGTCAGTCTGTCTGTGAGTCCGTCTGTAAGTACAGCTAGCGGCTAAACCGTTCAGCCGATTTTCCCCGAAATTTATATTCTTTAAGTGATCTGGCTGATGTCACGGCTCTTGGAATTTGAAACAGATATTTTAATTTTGGTACTTTACGTGAAGCTTCTAGGACATTTTCAAAATTTAAAAAATGGCTATAAAATTTTTGATTAAACTTTATTTGCTAGTGTCAATGGCATTTAAAAGAATGGTACTCAGCCCATGTTCCTTAAAACACCTGTATTTTAGAAAATTGCATAAGTTCAACAATTTTTCAGCATCTTCCTACGGCTAAAATATTAAAAATATATATTTTTACCCTTAGCAAAATCTGTTCCTTAAAGATATGTTTTGAAATAAGGTTATGTACAATTTTTCGAAAATTTGAGAACTTTTCTCGTAATTTGGCGTGAAAATAGGGCGAGAAAGTATGTGCTGTTTTAGCACCATTAATTTAGAATTTGCTTTGCCGCCTTGGAACTCAAATTCTAGACCTCTCAGAACATTAAACTTCAGTTTGTCACACTTTGTCCTGTGAGAAAATATTAGGCGATAAGCCAAACTCCTAGAGATCATAAGCAGAATTCTTAATAAAACAAGCTTATGATAAACTTTCACAAAACGCTTGGAACTTATCACAATTTTGTCTGATCTTTGCCATCCGAGACTTTTGCGTCGCCTTGTGTTGATGGATTTACTTCACTATCTTTGGGACTCAAACCCTAGGTCACACAGTTCCCGAAACTCCAATTTATCTTATAATGACCTAATAGATGAGATGCAGCGGTTTCAATGGTTCAGTGGCGACATACGTAGTCTCAGCAGCGTCGTCGACCGGAAAGTTCTAGGGTTCGAGTCAGGACAATGGCGGGTTTTCGTCACTATCTTCGTAGCTCCGTCGAATTCAGCCGCTGCCTAGGGAATTCTAGCGATCGGTTGATCTGATGATTTCTACTATTAACACTAGGTGACTACTGGAGCAGAATCTTAAAAACAGACCACGGCCCGAGCATGATCTTTCCATCTCTATTTTCTCCCTTTAAATACACACAAACCATATGCACACCCAATTTCTCTGCCACGCATGTCGGGAGAGCAGTTGGTTTATTAGAGCTTGTCCTGGCTGAGGTGGTACCTAGATAGGGGGATGATACCTGGAAAGGAACACCCCTCTCGCCAAATCCAACTTGTAGATTGGGACCATATCTCTTTCATTGGGGGATAGGGCACAGCTTCTCTAGAATACAGTATACATATACTACATTTACGGAAATAATGACCATGGTAATAGACGTGTTCAGTTTCTCACATTCTTCCCCGTGAGAGAATATTAAGGCAATGCACTGTATCACCCGAGAGGTTTCGAGCAGAACTTTTAATAAAATTAGCCCTTCACGAATTTCTCGGAACAGATCTCAATTTTCTCGGTTCATTGCGTCCCGAGCTTTTCTCGTTATTTGCGAGACGCTCGATTATGCGGGATTATTTCGAATCGTTCTCTTGCCCGAGCTTCAATTTTCGCTCCATCTGCGGGTGCGTCTCTACGGGCTGGAGGCCTCCGAAAAGTCATTTTATTTGCGTTTTCACCGTCTCATCTGACATCTTAATATCGTACGGGAGTTTCGTTGAAAGATCGCAGTGGGTTGGAAGTTTTCTGTACGTGGGCATTAAGGCGGTCAAAAAAGTTCTTTTTTTCAACTCTGCTTTCACAAGTATAGCTTTGAATCACTTTTAAAAAAGTAAATCAGGCAAAAATTCATCGGAAACGGTCCTTAAGAGGTGTCTTGGTAGATGTTTAAACATGTTTAAGTTTTGTTTCCGTACTATTATGTTTTTTCAATATTAAAGAAAAACAAGAACATCGACAAAATCGCAATGATCATACAAAAATACTGCTTTCAACGTAAGATGTTCTCAAAATCCATTATAGTTTTAAATTAGTTTCAGTTATAAGCTATTCTTTATTTGAGTAAGTTAGTGAAATTAGTTTAGTAAGATTGTGAAAATATCTTTAGGAGAAACTAAACTTTCAAAAATGAAATTCGTCCTTACTAGTTATTAAGCGGACTCTTAAGTTACTCTATATTTATAATATGACAATTAAGTACTATAAAAGGCACGTGTGCAGTCTCTAAATATTGTCAGATTTTGATGAAATTTTGCCCATATTTATTTCAAACGTAAATACAAGTAATGATTGTAGAACCAAGACTGATAAAACTCTGATTGGGATCACATTGAAAGGCATGACATAATTAAAATTCTTGGCAATATTTCCAAACGTTCTTGGAAGACTACTAAATATATCTTCCTGATTCTTTTTTGAATGAAAGAGAATAACTCGTTTATTTATGAGTCCTCACATTATTTAGGCTTATTCGCAAGTATTTACATCGTAGATTAATTAAATTAAAATTCACAAAATGTACTTTCGATTAGTTTTGTTGATTACAATGGCAGTTCCTGCTCGCGTCAATGAAAACATAGAAATTCGCTAGTATGGCGTAGGTTTGCCAACAATGTTGATGTCACAGGGAGGACACTCGATAAGCAAAAAACAACAACCCAACAACAAAAACAACAAAAATCTCAACATTTCTTTATATAAATATTTAATGTAGATTAACATCAGCTTTATTTCTTTTTTCTCTCCATTTGCAAATCAAGTGAAAAGATTCGTTCACGAAATACAGATGAAGATGATCTGAGCGTCTCTTTTATATTTTTGTCGTTAGACGGCGACACTATCATGCATGAGTGAGTTAGAGTTCAGAAAAAGGATATTCATGTTTTCTATTCTAAAATAAACAATAAACGATGCAATATCGCAGATGTTAGTCAAGTGATAAAAGAAACGACAAAAATGTTAAAAAATTACTAACAGGAGAATATTTAAAATACAAAGGAGGATGAGAGGACACTTCACGTCAATGGGCTGTTCTCCCAAATGGGGGACGGTTGGCAATCCTAGGCGTCTATGGATGTGTGAGGCGGGAACGAGAGCCTGACTTTCGAGGAAGTAGTAGCTTTTAGCCGATCTGGATGACCAAAGTGGCTAAGAGCGACTCTTCGTTTCGGTCCGAGTGGCCGCGAATTCGAATCCCGCCTTGGACATGGTTGTTTGTCCCTTGTCTCTCTTGTATGTGTTATCTCGGGGGGCCTCGCATTCTGCTGGCCCTAGATCAGAGGAACCCGCAAGTGTGTTGGTGTCTTGTGTATGGTCAAATATATGTCCCATCAGGACGTAAAGGGTAACCGGGAGTCGGCTGGATAAAGGCTCTAGAAAAAAGCAACTTTTAAGCACTTTTGCTAATTTGGTTTCGGCTAGTGTGTCTACGGGACGAAGGGGATCTAGAGAGCATTGTTGAATAAGAGAACAATAAGAGAACCTCGAATGAGGTAATCCAATTGAATGCCTTGCAACAATAACCGAAAAATAAGTTAAATAAATACTCGTATATTGGCTCTTGGTCATTAATGAATGTGAGTTCTGTGATGATTTGCATTTCCACGTGGGAGTAACTCGGCCAATCAATTCAGGTTATGTTGCAAAATAAATTTACCATGAAATAAATAAATAAACAAAATTCAATAAATACCAAAATTAATAAAAATATAGACTACAAATAATGATGATAAGTGCAACATTGTGATTGGGTACTGTATTTTTATTTTACACTATCGTTTGAAAATTAAGATTTGTATTTAAAATAAATTTAATGAAATTTAAATATAAATTTTACATTTGAAAACTAATTCTGAAAGAGCAAAAACCCTTTTCGGTGACAATTTTTTAAAATCTTTATTTCTTTAGAAAAGAGCATGGTTACTACGTAAGTATCTATATATTTAAAAAAATAAGGTATTCTGCCACAGCTTCGTTTGGAGCTTCTACTTAACCGTTTTTATTAATTTTTCCTTTAAAAGAAAGAATGTGATCCGTATATGTGATATCAGTGATTGTTTGTGTTAATTCATCAGCATTTACGGTGTAAATTAATTAAATAAATAATTCTTTAATAGTACGCTTATCAGTAGTCAATTGTTTTCTTCCAAATGCTGTTTTGCAATATCGATAGATATGAATATATCGATAGATGTACGTCCTCGCCGCCCGATGCGTGTATTTTTTATAATTCGTCTAGGTTGTGTATCAGGAGCAATATTTGCATTTTCCTGGTGACTGTGCATCAATTTGTTTTCGTGGTGTATTTTGTAGAGAAATTCGGACGTAGAGTTTATTCTATTTTAATGAAGTAGTGAAGTAATTTCGTTTAGTGTTGGGTCTTAATCTATGAAATGTCTATATTGTTCTGTTGTGTACTTCCTGTGTGAGAGAAATTCTGCTAACCAGATTACTTTGTGTTGTTTAAATGGAAAATTAAGTTTACCTTCTGGCAACATGTCAGAAGAAATGAAACAGTTGTTTATAGGAGATGATGGGCCATCAAAAAACTTCAGAAATTATATCCGTCAATGTAATTATAGTCTGCCTTCTGAGTCATTCGGTTCTGATATTACATTGCCACCTGATCATGGGCCATATGTGTTCAATTGTGTAAGTGTTAATATAAAACAATTTATTTTGTTCTGCATAATATATAATCATCCTGACCATAAAAGTGAATATTTGCACAGATGTAAAAAATAGCATTAAATAAGAGAAGTTCTTCTTTCTATTTAAGAATTTGCTTTGTGAACATCAGTCTCGGAACAGTATTTTACATTTATCTCAGATCTCACCGTCAAATTTTGATGGGCTTCCACTAATTTTCGTTAAAACATGAGTTTCAAACCCATCCATTGCAATTTTGCAATTTTTTTCCATCTCAAATTACGGTAACAGGAATCAATGCAGAAGTCTTGGTTATGCTTAATGTTTGGGATCGCTGGAGGTAACGCACTCTTTTTGGTTGATTTTATGCTACATAGTATCCAGTTTTTCTGCTAGTGAGTGGAGGCTCTTTGGAGAGACAAGGTAGGCAGTGATGAAAGAGTACCAGTTTAATACACGTCAAACATAATAACTATTAAATGAGACTTACAGTGTGAGCATTTTTATCTATAAATATAAAATGAATATTTCCTAATCGCTGAAGGTGCTAAATTCTCAGTTCTTTCTCCTCTTCCTTTCCTCTCTTGCTGCATTAACTTACGCACTCTGGGTTATTTATTTTCGTAGCTTCACGCCGTATTTTGAAAAAAAAGTTCAGGAATGAGTCACACTAATATCAAGCTTTCGGTTAAACTCTTCGGAATACTAACTTTCCATAATAGAATTATTATTCGTAATACATTTTTCTTTGGGAATTTACGATAAATTCCTGAGTCGCGTAATAACGAAGGAATTTATTTATAACTTTCCAAAGCACGAGTGGTATTTACGCAAATTACATTATTCAGCGAATGAAATTACCTCCAAAACTAGTGGCGCTAAAACAGCGCGTAGTTTCTCGCCCGTATTTTCATGCAAATTACGTTAAAAGTACTAAAATTTTCGAAAAATTGTATATAAATTCTCAAATATAAGGGGATATAAGAAGGGGAAGCCATGTAATCGTGCACCGGAAAACGGTGAATAATCTGTAGATAAACTATAATTGACGGGCACTCGTAACGAAAAAAACGGATAAATCTTGTTGCTAAATATAAAAAATCCTCTAACACGTGGCGTAGCCGAATCCATGTTTAGTGAGTTCTTGATAACGGAAAATCATTGGATGGCAAAATGTGTGACCGTCTCTGGTCAACGCTAGCGCCTAAGGCGTTCAGCCATTTTCTCCAAAATTAATATTACCTGATAAATCTGATCCATTTCGAGGATTTGGGACTTTCAACAGGATATTTAGAATTTTTAGAGTACTTTACATGAAGTCTCAAAAACATTTTCAAAATTTTCCCAAAATTGACTTCAACTTTGTTCATACCACTTTGTACTCTGATAGGTAACGTTCCTGTCTTATGTTTCTTGAAATCCCAGATTTTTCCAAAATTGCAAAAGTGCAATTCTGCAACTTTAATTCTGAATATAGAGTTTTTTCTTAATGAAATCAATGCCTTAAAGACAGATCTTGAAATAAGCTTATATATAATTTTTGAAAATATGAGTAATTTTTGGGTAAATTTGTGCAAAATATAGACCATTTTTATTTTTTTAAACATTTTTTTCTCTAAACGCCACCATATTTTCTCTTAAAGTTTTCTCCTCGTATGTATGAAAGGACGGAAAAAATATGGTGTTAGTCCCCTTTACGACCTTGTCCCCTTCGAACTCTTTGTATTTTCGAAAATTGCAAAAAGTTAAGATTTCAGAACTACAAAATTGAAGATAGAAATTTTTGCCTTCGGCACTCAGAAAATAAGCTCTTTAAAAAGGTCATGCACAGTTTTTTGAAAAACTAGTAGTTTTTGCGTAACTTGGGATTGAAATTAATGGAATTTATAAAAAATATTTTTTCAAAAACTGTTTCAGATTTTTTCTACGGATAGAAGAAGGAACGCTTAAAAGAACACCGCGGGTCTCACTTTCGTTGTTCTCAGAATTTTCGAAAAGTGCAAACTTAGAAATAATACGAGAAAGTATGTGCTGTTGTAGAACCACTAGTTTAACAGGCAAAAGGTTTCCGGTGTCCTACATTTTCAAGTAGGTGTCACTTACCCCCAACCCCGAGACATAGAAACCGGTACCTTCTCTACTCCTTTCTGACAAGTCGCGTTGAAGTATCCTAAGTCAAGGCACTAAATCAGAGGTCGGCAACCTGCGTCACGCGAGCCGCATACGGCTTAGTAGAATCATACTTGTGGTTCTTGAGTAGTTTAAGAGTACATATTGGAAAATTAAGTGCATTATAGCAATTGCCAAACAAATCTTGCGCACACATCAAAATCGTATGCAAATAAACCTGGTTTTGGTTAACCTTGCTCACCGCCCTCATCAACGCCGCACTCAAAACCAAAGCGAAAATAAAACAGTTGCGTTACCAGCTCACAGGGAGAACAGTCATGAGTTTTTGAATTCAGCACCTTTTAGTAGTGAGACTCACAAAGCTTATGAAAAATCCCATCGTAGAATGCGAGGAATTTCAGGGAAATATTTGTTTACCACCACTTCCATTTTGTTGCATGTGCGTACTGTGAAAAATCTTGGGCCTCTTTATTGAATCCGTTCGAATTGAGTTTAAAAATGTGCCTTTTAAGTTGATATTTCTTAATAAAATTTCTTAATTTATAACAAATTAATTTCAGTTACCTTTAACTTCTATTAATTTCCTCGTTCAAAGTGGTTCAAATTATCCGATAAAAGAACCAAACGAATTATTTTTACATTTTTTGTGGAAAAATTAACTCAAATCAAAGGAAACTAAAACAAACTAGACGAGAAACAACTCAGGTTATAATATGAACGATGCATTTTTTGTCACTGCCGTAGTAAAAATGCAAGAATTTTTTAACACTCGGTTTAAAGAAAAACCTAGTCTATCATTTTTAACAAAGCCACTAGTGGTGAAGGTGGGAGACTATTGACTCGATTTGAGTTAACAGTAGTTAGATTTCAAAAACAAAGATTTATGGACAGAAAAGTTAATACATTTATAGTCAGAACTAGAAAATTTAGCTAGAGAGAAAGAAAAATTAGCTGTCAGACACCAGCGGAGGGAGCTTTCAAAATGTAGGAAGGAGGAAGAATTTATTTTAAACATGGAATTATCTTATTGATTTTTATGATCCAAGTGAAACCATGTATTTTGACAATTTTCGGACCTACTTACTACAGTGAACAATTATTTTCAAGTATGAAGATTATTAAAAACCATTTAAGAAGTTTCTTTAATGAAGAAAGTCTCGAAGGTTACATGAAATTAAAAAGCAGAATATGAACCAAATTTGGAACAAATTTGTGCCTGTACTCAATCCAAAAAATCTCGCTAATGGTACATATTTGCGACTATACAATAATTTTTCATTTAATTTGCATTTTAAGCAAAGCTATATAATGTAATGAAATTAGGTTTTTACTATTTGTTTTTTTTAAGTTATAAAAAAAGTGTTCCTGTTGTCTTTAATACGTCGACTTAATGTCGTCGACGCAAATGAGACTGTTTTGATTTCGCAATAAATACCTGTTACACAGCAGATGGTTATATTATTTTTTCTAACGTATATTACCGATGTGTATACTTACATTTGGCTCTTTAAAAGTAATTTATCACATCGGGAAGAAATTGGGTCTTAACTTCAGAAACGTTGCCGACCCCTGCACTAAATCAATGGGAGGTGTTCAATTGAGTTTCCTACGTCGCTATTAAACTGTACTAATGTCTTGTTAGTCAGTCAGTGTTATGTTATGCACTCTGCGTTCTTCAACTAACAGGGGTCGCGAGCCGAAGTACTTAATTACGCTCCGTCAAGTCAATGAAGTTATGCAATTCGAGACTCCGTGGATTCCTAGTGCCGAGCCCCTGGGCGAAGGGGAAAAAGCACTGACTGTCTGTGACGTGACGAGACTTGAGAAAAATAAAATTTAATGGAGGATTTCTTCTACTAAACGCTCAACACCCAATAACGGCTTGGAGTCGCGTTGCGACGGAAAGTCGCAACAAATTAAAAAATCTAAAAGAGCTAAATACAACAATGATTTCACTGGAATGAATTGTGTATCTCAATTAGTAGAATCTACGTGAATAGAACTGTGTTAGTTTATTCTCTACTCATTGATAAATTTACTTGAACTGAGGAAAGATTTTCTATTAAAATGTTTTGTAATATTTAAATATTTAATTTTATCTTACTCGCTGTCGTTAACAGTGTAGTAAATAATAATAAAATCCTGAGTAAATAAAAGAATAACTTTTAATTCCTGAAAATTGCCATGATGTCATCGCACCATAGCTTCCTCTTCAAATTCTAAACATTTTCACTTGTGAGAAAGAAATATTTTACTCTCTTGCTACTTCTACAAATATTAGGAAACGTGACGGTTTTGTAGCATTTATAAGGAACAGCTGACACATGTCCCGTGAATGTACTCCAATTGGAATGGGCATTATCGCCTCTCCCCAATTCTAAATCAAACCGTTTTATGTTATATAGTTTTACGATATTCTTCTATTAATCCATGTATTATGATATCGGGGAAAAGAGCAGTCGCACATGCTACTCACAGTACAAAGTACTCTGCCACTCACGCAGTGGCGGCTTAGTGGGGTAGTGCCAGTGTGGCACCATCAACAAAAAGAAAGGAAAGAAAAATGTTCACCACAAATGTGTGTATAAAATATCGCTTCTTCAAAACGTTTTTCTTTATAGTAATTCGTTTGAACGAGCGCGTAGTCATTCGATGCTCTATCAATATTCTCTTCAAACGCACAGGGCGTAATGCTATCTGTCGGCTTCCTCCTGAACCTCTGAGCCGCCTACGGACTGGCGCCATGTCTGCCCATTTAACTATGTATGAAGAACGCTGAATTGGTTTCTATACATCTCTTATGTATCACACGGTGCCAGGGAAAAGTGGCACAGTAGTTCACGTTCTGCTCCACAGAGTGCGCCAATAGCTCTATCTTCATCGAGCAGATATCTCGCTCACGATGACCCCGATGTCCCGGTGTTTCGCACACGGAGGGGCGGCGTACGCCGAGGGCGTAAGGCGAACTCAGGAAGCTGTGACTTCTTGAGATTACTGAGGGCGCTCAGGCTTTCAGGCTGAGAATTTTTATTTGCTCTCATTTTTTGTTTTCAGTTTAATCTTCATTATAAATGAATAAACAAGGCCACTGAAAAATTAAATTTTGTGGCCTATGAATTTTATTTTAGAGATTACTAAACCACTTTTAAACCATTGCATCGATGTTTAAAAACGTAGGTAGTTTTTGATCAATGCTTTATTAACATCGATGTTTTCATTTTGACCTTCGATGTTTTGTTATCAATGTCGCATTACTAACTGGCACCGCCAAATAAATTCCGTACAGGCCACCACTGAACACACGGTACCATCGTGAACAACTCGGAAACGATGCCTCCTAAACTTTTGATTTTTGTGACCTTGAAAGGACACGAGTTATGTTTCTTATACCGAAATTTACAAAACGAGACCTTTTGGACGTTCTATTACATTTTAGTAGGTGACTCCACTCCGTAGCACGTACTTTTAAAAAGATGATTTCAAATGTGCGAAAAGTCTGCACGGGATTAACTTGGCTATCCGGGAGACGCCGCGTCCAGGGCACAGGTGCCGACGTTTCGGTCGCCATTCTGCGACCTTCCTCAGGGCGTAGTACTGCGGAAGGTCGAGAATGGCGACCGAAACGTCGGCACCTGTGCCCTGGACGCGGCGTCTCCCGGATAACCAAGTTAATCATGACTCCGGCCGCGGAAGCCTACGCTCTCAAGTTTGCACGGGTTCATCTAGTATTAGTGCAGTGCTTCTGATCGGCATGTCCTAGAGTCCCGACGATGGAGGATTTTTGACACTATCTCTATAGCTACTCCTTGTCCAACGAGAGAACGAAGTGGATGTAAACAAATGCACGAGAGTATGTAATCGCTGATTGG
Source organism: Teleogryllus occipitalis (assembly GCA_011170035.1). Lineage (NCBI taxonomy): Eukaryota > Metazoa > Arthropoda > Insecta > Orthoptera > Gryllidae > Teleogryllus > Teleogryllus occipitalis. The sequence continues at coordinate 4,718 of BLKR01003580.1, read as the reverse complement.
CTGCAAGACCACGGCACCTATTCGTTCTCGCATTGTTTGAAACATACGTATAAGAAAATAGTTCTGTGAAATTCAAGTAACTGTGTGTTATGTACAGTTGAACATGCGTCATCGTACATTGAAAGCAGACACATAAGTGTTTATATGAGTTGATTCGTGAAATGTAGGGCCAATCGAAAATAATCAGATGGCACGTATCAACCGAGGAAGTAGTTTTCTAATGCACGACACGTTTGTATATCGAATAGTGAGATATTAATTTTGCAGTTCCATGGAAGAAGTGGCCTCAGTGTACTGAACATGTAATACGGGAAGAAGAGAGAATGTGTGACTTGGAAGGTGTTGCTGATACTGTTGTTGATTCTTTAATAATCAGCAACGGGTCAGGTTTCTCTGAAATTTCAAACCTGGGCGGGAAATAGCCACTGCCAGATTCAGAGCCAATACCTTCATTTTCAAGTAAGCTACGTCTTTTTATGTTCAATTAAATATATTTTTTGCATAAATGTTTGCCTTCTGTGTATTAAAAAAAACTCAGCGTTTCATGTTCAAGACACGAGACAGCCCGCGATTTTAATTATGTGCATGCATTTTGTAGTCATATTGTCAATAAAATTGCATTACTATTAACATAAAAAATAATTTAATATAATTGATTCATAACAATAAATAATGTGTTGAGTGAATTATTCTTTTGCATGCCTGGATATCGTTCCCTGTCTTGCAATCGTCGGTTTGTTCCGCGCATGCTGCAGATTTCCATAGATAGAAGGAAATTGTGCAACGTGTGGATGAACTCGAGATCGCCACGGCAAGCGCGACGATGATAGTGGAGCGTTGACAACTTTTTTTAAAAATATATTTACTTCCTGTTCAATTTTACAATTTTTTCAGGATGATGAATAATGATGAATAAATTTATACATAACATTTTTGGAGATGCCAGAAATTAATATCATAATTCAAGATAATTATGATTTTATTTTAATAGTAATTACGAGTAAAATTTGATTTTAATAACTATTGATTAATTTTGATATTAAATTTAGAGTTTTAAGAGAAGGTTTTATTGAGTAATAAAGTAGACAATTATTTATGGGGGGTGAGAAATATCTTTGGGGAAGCGGAAACGAATTCGTTTAATGTGATAATTTTTTACCAGAACGAAATGTTGATGAACAGGATAATCTTTTAAAGAGTTGAAGAATTTGGAAGATTGGTTTGCGTTGACAACTTTGACAACTGTTAGGTGACAGCAGAGGCCTCGAACCACGCGCTTCGGCTGGGGGATGTATTCCGGAGTGTTTGCATCTACTTCATTCTCTCGTTGGACAAGGAATAGGATGAATTCACCCGCTGTGTGGAGAAAAATTCTAGCAGCCGGCTGCTCTGATCGGTGGTTTTCCGGGGTCTGTTCAATCAAAAATAGGAGAATGGCGGAGTAGTACCCTAACAAACGGGCCACGGACCGCGCGCGATCTTTCCTTCCGATTCCTTGTCCTATTCTCCCTTACATATACTTCAGTGTGTGTGTGTGTGTGTGTGTGTGTGTGTGTGTGTGTGTGTGAGTGTGAGTGTGTGTGTGTGTGTGAGTGTGAGTGTGTGTGTGAGTGTGTGTGTGAGTGAGTGTGTGTGGGGTAATCACCTGCAAACCGGAACATAGTTCGGTGGCAGATCTCATAATTCAAGAACACCACCCCCTCTTGAGATAAATAATTCCTTACACTAATGGGCGTAATAATAGGAGCAGTTGACGTGCCCAGAAACATCAAACATTTGAATTGAAATGATTTCGACAATGGGCTTTATTTATCATTATGTCCGCTTATCTCCCCTCTCGACCCACTGTCTCCGCAGGCGCGCAGGCTGCGTTTCATCTGTTTCCTCCTGCGAATACTTCTCTTACACAGAACGATAAAAAATTCATTTCCTGTGTCGGGAGTTCCAGCGTCAACACCGCTTCGTCGTAATATTCAATCTCCAAGTCGGTGAAACGTATTTCTCTTTTGTGGGGCATGCTCACGCTGCTATTTGCTGTATTCTTATTTTTGTGCTTAGGGCGATGTAGTGTAGTACCTTCCTTTATTACTCGCTCGGGTTGCTTCGACAAAAGCCTTGGAACTGCGTGTGTTTAGGTCAGGGATGTCAATCGGAGAGATATTGTGGAGCCTCCATATCTCAAATCCGACGGGAATGAGGAGTTAAAGTTGAATATTTAGATGTACTGAGGTTCAATTTACCTTACTTTATGCATTGACAAAAATTATGATAGAGCGTGAGTTTAAATCAGGGATGCCAATCGAAGTGGATATTTTGTGGCAATGGTATCTAGAAACTGAGAAGAACAAAGATTCCAGTTATCGGATATTTCGAGTTATCGAGGTTCAAGTTACTGAACTTCTTGCATCCACCAAAATGGAGGAGGGAGAGTTTCCAGGAATGGCATGCGGGGTGTAGGTAATGAAGCCGCCTAGTTTCAAATATCAAGGGAACGAAAAATGTTCTCGTTGATTATCGAATATTTCAACGTACCATGAACTTCCAAGGTGTGTCACGCGATGATGTTGATATTTTAGTTTGGATTGAACGGTTTATTAAAAGCTGGTCTGAGCTGTTGTAGCACATCCCGGGTCTTCTATTGATTCTTATTTTCGTAATTGGACGAAATTGTCTGAAATTTGCAATTTTTTAACGTTTTTAAAATTTCACTTGGCAAAACGTTTCGTACTTATGTGTTACAATTGTAACATCGTAGCATTTTAGTCATCGGACCGCCCAAGACGCCGGCCGGGGCGTGGGAGGGGGTGGTCCAGGCGTCGGGCTGGCGGTGGAACCGGGGCTGTCGCTTCGAGGGTGCAGGCCGCCGGGGGCATGTCCGTATAGTTTGCACACCCACTTATCAGAAAATTAAAACAGAGTATTCCATAATTTTGTACTAATTTTAAACTAATTTTAACCCAAATTTAAAAATTTTGTAACGATGCAGAACATTAAAAAAACAGGGTATAAGAGTGGATGTGCTAACTTAACGTTCAGGTAGCACACCCACTCGATGAAAATCGTTGATATCGAAAAACTAAAAATACCATCATTTTGTACTAATTTTAAACTAACTTTAACACAAATTCAAACATTTTGAACTGATGCACAACATCAAAATAAAAAATGTATACGTTTGCGAGCGTTCACCTACCGTAAAGTTAGCAACACCACCCATGAAAATCAATGATATCGAAAAACTAAAAATACCATCATTTTGTACTAATTTTAAACTAATTTCAACCGAAATTCAAAAATTTTGAACTGATGCACATCAAAATAAAAAATGTATACGTTTGCGAGCAATCGCATACCGTAAAGTTAGCAACACCACCTATGAAAATCAATGATATCGAAAAATAAATATAAAATATAGTACAGAAAACTAATATAATAAAATAAAATACTCTTAAAACCAGAGATGATTCGTCTTTCGTTTCACTTTAGACAATTAAAATGGATAAACAGGTAAGTACTGGATTTTATTTGCCAGTATTTACCTTTCATTCAATGAAACAGAAGTACTTATTTCAAAATCTTCTAATATAAATATTTACTTACTGTTAATCAAACCATCCTTTCCTTCCATAAGAACGCGTGTTAACTGTTTGTAGAGCCCCAATTTTTGGAATATAGATGCCGGAATATTGTTTCTTAGAGTTTAAAACTAAGTTCTTTGTTTTCTTCCTAGTTTGCGAATTTGTATTTTGCTGATTTGGAAATCAGCAATTTTTGGGAAATTCACTGAGCCTAAATTCAGGAATAGAGCATATTAAAGAGTAATTTACCTAAAATTAGTCTTTAATTATGAATAGAGTTTAGGTGAGATTGGTTTCTAGGCGCTACTAGTTTAAAATGGCTATATTTTCTCTTTTTCTAATAATCATAGCCCTGATGAGGAAACAACCTGTAAATGCCTTTTATCCAAAACCACAAATTTTTGGAATTGATCACTTTTATCAATAATCCTGCGATATTTAAGAAGCTATTTAAACAGTAAAAATGATAAAAATGCCTTTACATATTTATTGGCTTTAAGAGTGTAATACAAATTTATTGGGGATCCTATTGTATTTTATTTCAATTATCTATGTCCCCGTCTGAAGTTGGGGCTCATGGCAGTTGCTTAGGTCAAAGAACGCCCTTGCGAACAACTAGAAAAATCTAGCAGAAACTTCTACGAATCTAATACAAACGATATGTTAGAAAGAATAAAGATATCAAGTTTAGAAATTAAGAATACTCTTCTTATTCCCTTATATTACAAATGTTCAAAATGTTACCAACTCTCTGATATTTGGAAACAAAATAAAATGGCCGTTTTTGTAAGCTTAAAAAGTTTTCGTACACACCTGTTGAACAAAACATATTACGTTATTTAATACTGGGTATGAATTCCATTTGCTTTGATTATTGTCTCTAGTCTTTGCAACATATATTTCAGCAACGTTGCCGTAGTCGCAGGGTCAATTAAACTTCGGTCTCTCAGACTTGCATGTTTAATATTTTTTTATTAGACAAACTGTATTTTCTATTTTCAATCCCATAACTGACCACATATGACCTACAGGGTCATATGTGATCAGTGAATGTTAGGGAATTTAAGAAGTGAATGAATTTGCTTTCTTAGTGTTTTAAGGTAACTATGATCTAGTGGTGCCTCTAGGGTGACCAGATTA
>BLKR01003579.1:0-139412 GCA_011170035.1 Teleogryllus occipitalis | reverse complement strand
GGAACATTAATCCCGGACTCTGCGGAAACTCTGTCCTTTGCAGTTAATAATTGTATGCAAACTGAAAATTCATTTAATATGGCACCAAATGCGAACACCCATCCCCCGAAATACGATTTACCCCCAGAAATAGAGACCCAGTTCTATGGGAGAAAACCCCTTTCCATATTGCCGAGTATTGAGATAAAAATTCACAGAAAATAAAATAGTTCCTTTAATTTTATCGTGAAAGAATTTCGGTATTTTCCTTCAATTTAATTTTACATTGATTTTGTCTTCTGAGAGCACCCAAAAGAACTAAATATGCAAAATTGTAAAAAAGGACGACCATAAAAGTCATATTTTGTAGAAAACTGCCTAAGAACATAATCCGGAACACACCTTTCCCACTTGAATTCCCCATCTATCCTTCACCTGCACCCGAACTGTCCCTCATCATTTCCCCATTTGTCATCTACCCATCATCCACAACAGGTCATCTTCAGAATTTACTTGTTCCCCCCAACAAGTCGTGTCCCCATGAGACAACTGGTGTAAAAGGCCTAGGAGGCCCAGGCGCTCCCGAATTATTCGCAAGTGTAACGCGTTTTCTTTTTTCATCTTTTCGTAATCATCTTCAAAATATTGTTCTTGTACATAAGTTCCCGTTTCATTTTGTAGTATATCGGTACACAGCGAGCAACTGAGCTTTTGACTTACAGAGTGAGCTGCATAGCCTGCTACATAAATACGTGCTGCTTCATCAATTTCACAACTGTTGAGGTATTCAGTACTAAAGACAGACACAAACTCACTTATCACAGATTTATCTGTATCACTTTCAGTAACACATGCGTTTAAAATATCCTTTACAGACAAAATGTCCTTTGCCACCAACTTGAAAATTTTTCTTAATCTTAATTTTTTTCAATTCTACTACTTGCCGAAATGAAATATTATAATTACACCCAGAAAGATGTCTATATTCCCCAAATCTTCCTTCCAGGTTGTCAGTTTGAAATTTGCCACACAATACATATGGAAAATGCAATTGATATAATGCTAACTCTACTATTTTCAAAAGGACAGCTGTGCTTCTTTCCAGGGCAGTTTGTCATCTGACAAACCAGCTCTTGTAGAGAGAGAAAGAAATTTCCATTTTTTTACTCACTGCAAAAACCTTTGTAGGAACTTCATTTTGCAATCGTCTCTACTAGAAATACACCCAGACCATTCATTCAATTTATCAGTACCTTTAAAAAGGCTGTTCGAATTTACAATATCCCACCATCGACGAATAATTGCAAGGAAGTCTGCTGTCTCTAAACATTCTGATTTTGTCCTCAGAGCTGAAATCGTGGAAGAATGAAAAATATTATCTACTAAGTGAACTTTCTGCCTCTCCAACCGTGAAAGATACAGAGATTTATTATTCAATTTATAAGCTTTTCTTACAAGTGAAGTCTCTTCTTTGTGAAAGAGCCTCAGAAACTCAAAACAAGCACTTTTCGGCTCACCATTCACAAAATCGGGATATATAAATGACTTCCAGTTGTCACTCTTTTGCAACCAAGTTCCTAATGTTTTTGAAGATATGAACTGTATCATACATTAAAAATATATTGCCTGCAGTATAAGGATTTTGGAAGAAGTCTGACTTACAGAGAAGGGAATACTACTCGCGTAACTTTTCTTGAACGATGGATTGAAGAAATGCAGTTGGAGTGGGGGTATTAGTTACAAAGTCGGCCACTAGAGTATTTACAATAATGCTAACCTCTGGAAAATCGAAGTCAAACCAGCTACGTGTGCAGCCAGGTCATTCCGCTAGGTATGCAACAACAGGGACAGTAGATGGGAGTTTTAGGAGCCTCCCTTGAAGGACCTGATCCTGCCTCAACCATTTCTTTAGATAATGGTAATAAAGCTGAATAGAAGTTCTTGACTTTGAAAGCAACTAACTTCTGTTTCACGCCAACAAAATTTTAAAGTTTGGAATGTTGTCATCAGTGCTCATTGCGAGCTTTTGCCTTCAACTGTTTATTGCTCAAGGGAGGGGGAAGGAAGGTCATCGTTCAAGAAAAGTTGCGCGAGTAGTACATATTCTGGTTGATCCTATTGTTCTCAGCAATAACAGCAACTACTGTGAAATCTAATTTCTGGACAAAATTGATTATATCAAGAGTAATTCTTTTAAGTTCTTCTCCAGTTATATTTTGGACAGGACATAATTTCTCAACTTCCTTAAACGAATCGAATGCTGACACCAACATAAAAGTGACAACAGTTTTAGCCAAAGAATCTTTACTTTGTTCAAATGAACTAGTAGAAGCACATATATTTTCTGTGACGCCAAAAAGCGACTGTGCTTTATAATTTAAACAACAGTTAATGTAAATTTCATCAACTAAAAGGTTCACATAACGTGCTCTTTCATTTAAATTTTGGGTGATTTGCTTTAAATAATGATGATAGATGATGATAGAGATGATGATAGATGCCTGATGTATCTTTCAGTGGGTGAGAGCATGTAAGTCCTTAGAAATTTAAAACATGATGTTGAGAACGAGAGAACCATAAAAGAAAAAAGAACGGTGATGGGCGAATACCTAGGTTTCTTGATAAGTAGAAGATTTACTTGGTCAGCAATAAGTTGTAAATTTTTCACATGTGGTAAGTTTTCTTCCTCTGCTACATCGCAACATTTATCTAAGTTTTCTTTACATTTCTGCAGGTGGTAATGCACACTTTCTTTCTTTCTACACTGGTCATGAACATTTCTATACCTGCTCAGCAGATTTGTGATTTGGGACCACCTACTGAGTTTGCAGTCAAATGGCAGTACCCACTGGAAATCAGCAGATGGAATGTCAGACCCATTACAGGTCACACACTTAAATTTGATAACACTTTTACTGAGCACACTACTTGCAAAGAATTATTTGAAATATGAACATGAGAATTACTAACACTAGAACTATTACTACAATTCACACTATTTACATCCACATTTAACATGTACAGCCATATACAATCTTTTCTCTCTTTCAAATTCCATCCTTGAACATTATCAATTTTTGCCTTCATATTTCCTACAAAGTCAGCATAATCACGGATTATATCTGATTTAAGAAACTCATCATTTCTCCTTTCCTGTTCTTTAACTATATCCTGCCTTCTTTCTGCAGGATCCCTTCTAGGTGTAGGGGCTACCCTTGAAAGATACGAAGGTGCACCGCTGAATATAGAAGGAACAGCATTTTCCCATAGCCTAGGATGTGCTAGGGGGATTTGTTTAACTGTGCCATCTTCCTATTTATACGGCTGTAGACGAATAACATCGTTTTCTGCGAAGTGTTTTTCACAAACAAATGATCCCTTCGTTGGCTCCCAGTTCGCCCTTGGAATCGCAGCAGCCCTCTTCTTTCTTGATTCCTCACATTTGGGAAATTGTAATGTGGTTACAGCAGCTTCCCCAGCCTTCAGCGAACTGTCGTAATTTGACTTGCATTTCGGTACACAGCATCTTCGCAGCATCTGTAAAATAAAACCACAAATGCTCAATAAATATATTCAAGGTTGTCATGAAATAATAATTTTCATCTTAAACACACTTACCATCACTTTTATTTCATACAGCACCTTCCACAAAATTTCATGAATGTTTCTGCATTCACATTAACTACCAAAGCCACAGTGTATAGCCAAGAATACCAAAATCACACTTCGTAAGAATTCACAATTTCACTAAACAGAGAGAGCACAGAAAAGCATGCAGACCATGCAGTGCCTCCCACCGGTTTCGCAACAGCGTTGCCAAGTATCGCTGTTCCGGGCTTTCTATTGAAGGAGGCAAGTGCCTTCACCCATGGCCTTCTGATACCCAACACATATATATAGCAAAACATACTTGGGTAATTTTTACATTTTTTATTCATGCTAATTGATGAAATTTAGTTGTCTCCAACATTTACTGTAATGAAATTATTACAATTTGTCATGTTAAAAACATATATTGGCTTGTAGAGAAAAAACTGGAGCTGATACAGAAATATCAATTGCTACTGGCTAATTGATTTGTCCAGAAAAGTAACAATATTGTAAATAAGAATTGCCAAAGCGTATCATCCAACAATGCTGGTGATGAGTTGACATCCCTTTCTCTGAGCCTGTTTCCTATTTCTTTGATACACTGACCAACCTTTTAGAGCCATCTAAGTTTTATGGCCTGGAGGGGAGAGGGATTGGGATGAATGGAGATGCTCTGGATTGGATAAAGGGCCTCTTACACGAAAGACAATTGAAAGTTCAAAGAACTCGAAACTGTGTGACCAAACATTCATTTCATTACATAATATTCCATACATTACTACATTGAATTTGCATTACTTCGTCAGAAGCGAGCCAAACTCTAGCAGTATCTAAAAATGTGTTTACTTCAACTTTACTACTCGAGTGGCTTGCCATTGTCTAATTCATTGTGCCTCGCTTATGCGACCCTCTCTCCAGTATCTTACATCTTTTGTCTTTATAAAACACTTTACAAAACCTCACATTGCTGGGATGAGAATGATAAAGCCAGTCCTGGAGATGAGAGGAAAATGACAAGGAGCATAGGAATCTTTCATATTCGAATATGAAGGATGTTACTTGGATCAAAATGCACATTATAATAAATAGACTGCACAATGATTACATTGTAGTAGAGGTTTTACTAATAAAATAATACAATTGAAATATAATATTTTTTCAAAGAATTTTGGTTTTGTTTAATTTAGACATGTGTACTTTACATTGGTTTTGATGATAATGGAGAAAAATTCTTATAATTTAGTAATTAATTTTTATTGATAACTTCTTTACATACTTTTTGTTAAGTAACTTTTTCCAAATTTGTTAAGTTCTGTACATTTTTACAAATCTTAATCAGCAACCACAACATGAATACAAATTATTTACAGTATCACAAATAATAACTACATACATACATACATTAGTTATTTTGCAAACTACATGCTATGTAGTAAGTGCTTTACATTGGTCTGATACTGAATTGCTAACAAAAGCGGTGTATATTCTCAACATACTTTCTGCCATTTTAATGTTATTTACTATACTGAATTACTTCCACAAAACTGTGTGATGAACATAATTTTAAACTAGTGGTGCTACAAAAGTAGGTACTTTCTCGCAATATTTGGAATGATTACGAAATATTATACTATTGAGATTGCGAAACTGTTTCCAACCCCGCTAAAAGATTTGTCCCTACTGAATTCTAATACTCATGTTAACAACTCCTTAGTAAAACCTCTACTACAATCATCTGCATCTGTAACTTTCCCAATGATTTAAAAAGAAAGCTGAACTTTTGCAATTTCAGAAAAGTCACTAATTTTAATGAAAACCGAAGGTGTTCGAGTGTAAAAATTTGCAGCTGACAGAATTGTTTCTGTAATTTTAAAAATATTTCACCATCACATTACAAAATACGCAAAATTACTTTTTTACAAAAAAATTGTTAAGTGGATAGGAGTAAATGGAAGCTTATCAGATATAAAGAAGACAGACAATAGAATTCCACAAGGTTCTGTCATTCTGTATTTGGAATTGATGCAGATAATAACATCACCCCCTTCAGTTACTACAAAGAAATATTTAGACAACATCTTCTGCAAACGCAGACATGTACACTTATGATCCTGAAATCTGCAATAAAGAAATTGGATAATTGCTCAACAAAATTGAGTTGTCAATTCTCACGGACAAATACAGAAGACATTATATTTTCAAAATGTCAAAATGACATGTTGTCTTTACTCTCACTTGAAAATCAAAACTTAGATAGTCATTTCAAGTTAAAAATATTAGGTATCTTAGTCAATGCAAAAATGCATTGGAAAAACATTCATATATGAATGTAAGAAGATGCCATTATAATTACCTCCATTCCCCCTCATTAAGGAATAATCAGAAGCGAAATAGCCAGTCTGGAAGCAGCAATGACCACCAATGGAAACAATAATAAAATATTATCGATATCCCATACAACTAAAGACTTGTAGATTCACATCAACAAATCAATGCAAAAGAAGTGGAGTGATATCAACACAAATCACAAATTTAGTGCTCTTCATAAAAAAACATTGTAAATTTGTATCAACTAAAAAAATTAAACATTAACGAACAGGTTGCCATAGACAGAATAAAGACTGGTCATATTAAATGAAGTCATTTGTTCCTTAACATGCAGTATCCCTCCTAATTGTCGTAACTGTAATGTTCCACTTAACATTAATCATTTAATAAAGTAATGTGTTCACTGTCTCTAAAATACAGACATTATTATTTATATGGAGACAATTTTCAATCATTCTGGCATTCACACTTTTATCAAGAGAAAGTTCTGGAATACTGTCAAACTCTCAATGCCATCAACGAAAAATATTTTTTTTATCCCTTAATCAAACACTGTTTTGTCAACCTCGTAATTCACTATAAGAAACAGCACTCCAACACTATTCTCATGTAATAGAAATTATTGTTTATTTGTAACAAACTGTATTCCTTCAGGCAATGTATGCACCTTTAATGTTATTTTGACTTTAACATCTTTTATTCACTAATGACCACAGCAGTCAATGTGACTAAATAAATCAATACATATATAAATAAGTAAAGTAAAAATTATGAATGCTTTTCATAGAACAGGTTCAGACAGGAATATTGTTGACCATCAAATATGTATTTTGCCTCCAATAACAAATGCAAACCTAGCCTTCTGTGAGCATTAAATGAACTGGAACAGGAAGGACACTTAATTTTCTTTTCCTCAAAATACGATTTCATCAAATCTTGCAACCCCTTCAGGAATGTTTTACTAATTATTCTTTTGTGATCAATTTTTATAATAACAGAATTTCTGGTTGTAAATTGGCAGAACAAGCACTGTCCTTTCTCTTCAACACTATATAATTGTTTACTTCAAATATAGTTGACAATATATTTTATCTTTCATTATATAATTCCTGGATGATTCTATTAATAGCATATTTTTTTATAAATGATACAATGGTAACATCAAGAGATAATGCATCTAAAAATTGTTTGTGTAGCAAATTCTCCATGTAGGCGGCAGTCAAAATTTCTGCAGTTGAGTCAAATGCACAAGTAGTTTAAACATGAATAACTTCATTATTAATTCTTACTGGTTTTAAACAACTTCCATTTCTTAAGACATCATGCTTTCTACTTTGCATTAGCCAAGCATGAGCAAGTTTAACATCCAGGCACGGAGTTAAATATTTACTTTTTTCTTTTCTTCTTCGTTTCCCATAGTATACTTGTCAAGTAAATTAATTTTTCTGTTTTCTTTGCATATCTATATATCTGCATATTTCTATGCACAATGTTTTTATTTTGCATATCTTCAGTCTCCAACTTCTGTAGATTTGCCTTTTGTGCAGGTCACGTCAGGAATTTCCATTTTGTTCTTTCCTTTCCACTATTCTTCTGCTATTAATAGAATATTTTCTCTGGTAAAGCTTGAATCCTTCACCTGTAATTTGTTACATTCTTCAGTTGATCTATCCCCTCTCTGTTGCATTTCCTTCCAAGGAGTGACATTGTCATTTTCTTCGGAGTTGTTCTTTTGTTGGATATATTCTTCGGTTTCTTGCAATTTCGTGATAACAGCATTTGTCCGGTTCCAATTTGACATTTTGAATTTACTTTCATTGTTAATCATTCTCATATGAAAGACAATGAATCTATCTGCCCTCATGAGCTTGCAATTTGCAACAGCTTTTTTAAGGTCGTTGAATTATTCTTCATATTGGGCAGATGTCGAAACGCTTTGTGAATTGACAAAATTTCCAGTCACGGAACTTTCCGGTAAACGCACGGAAACTATCTATCACATATGCAGAGAACGAGCGAACACTGAAACCAAGTGCCATTCCATTCAAAATGGCTAGTGAATAATCACTCACTGCATCACTGGGTGTAGGGTTACCATCCCATAGAAATTTGTGCAGCCAATATATAATAGAGTTGGTATCATGTTTTGCTGAGAGCATTTTGACTGGACTCCTGCTGTGGCTGGACTGACACAAGACATAAAAACACAGATCAACATCTCTGTTCAACCTTTTAATAGATTTTGAGGCACCTGAAGTAGCATCAATCTCTACTTTTCTTTATCTTTTTTGATGACTTTTATAAACAGCAGTCTGCATTGGTGACCAGTGCATACATCGAATGTAATAATGTATCCAGCACTTTCTCCAAAATAATGGATATCTCACAAAGATTCGACAAAAGTCAATTCTTTCATAATATTTAAATAGCATATTCTGCTTCTTCGTGACATTTCCGCAAGACAGAACAAGTGGGAATAAAACCCGGTTCAGCTTCACCAAACTCAATGTCTTGAGCTGCTTGGTTTCGCCAACTACTAGCCTCATTGGTCAGCAGTTCTTTCCCTACAGTAATTCGTCACTGTCCTCGAAGCTGCCTCTTTTTTAATGCAACACAACACGAGTATCGATAGTTGATACAGATAAAGAAATTCCAGCTTTTTTCGGTGGTTTGAGTATGAGTCTCAATGGGACTCCTGTATTCTTTTACATACTCTCTTTATCTGCAAGTAAATTTTACTTTTGGTAACTGTACATTGTTTGAAAGAGTAAGAACACAGTAACTTACCTCACTTGTAAATTTTTTTGTGATAATATCAGTCAAGCCTATTTGAAATTGCTAATACTTTTTCTCTTTGAATCTTCTTTACTTGGCCTCATCAATTTCCGCTCTTCATATGACAAGTCAATTTCAAAAAACATTGATGGGTAATTTTTGTTTATCACATTGTTAAACTACAAAAAAAGATTCTTCATTAAATGAGTCAAAACTTGTAGTTCTTTCTGGAGATAGTTCAGAATTTGGAATGTTAAAGTGAGTTTGCAAATCACGGAGTAAATTGTACCTATTTTTTCTAATGCCTGCATTCATATTATCGAGACTTATGGATGCATTTATTTGTGTTCTTACATGCAGTTTTCTAAACAGGATCATTTCTAATAGCTTCTATTCATGTCTGATTATACTGACATAATTTAACGCATCTCGTCTAAGAGTGGATCATTCTTTGATTTGGATGCCACAGTTGAACCCGCCGGTAATCGACTGTAAAACATAAAATGTTATTTTATTAATCATATCATTTATAACTTTAAAAAATCTATGAAATATACTCGCATTATTAAACACTAATTCATAAAAAACACTACATCTGTGTATGTATATAAAAAGTTATTTATTTCTGCAGAAAATTGATTTTGAAGTTTCAAAGGTTTGGTGTTCTGGTACCGAAAAGTGTCGATTTTTTTTAAACAACCATCTGTCCACTTGTCTGTCCGTCGATCAGTCTATCCATCCTCCTGTCAATCTGTCTGCCAACAACACTAGTGAGTAAACCATTTCTAGGATTTTTTACGCTGAATATTCTCCCCAACTTAAACAACTGCTACCATTCCATTAATGATATTCACTATTCGAATAAAATTGCAAGTATTGTGATTATTTATTAGGAATTTAAGTTTAAAAACTGCTGGGTTTTGTAAGGGAAATCCCCTTTATCAGACTAACGGCAAGTTAAAAGACATAAGACAAAACAACAAAAACATTATAGACATTTTTTAACAGTAAATCGTTAATTAGTACTTTCCAGAGCATTCAAACGTCCATATTAAAAAAGACGACAGGAATCCAATACCAGCTTTCATAGATTAACTTCCCTGTCTCCCCTTGTAATGTGATTTGTGAAGCGAAATGAGTTTTGTAACTTTCCGTTGTTGGTACGAAGGTTACTTATACATATTGCACCTAAAAAGCACACACAGTAATAAAGAGGTTCATTTTACAGTTAAAAAAGGCTGGAGTAAACCCTTCTGGAAAGATATTGAAAGAAAAATTAATTTTAACCTTGACAAAGAATTAGTATTGATAACTGTAATTTTGCACAAAATATATTTTTCAATAAATGAGTTTAAGGATTACAAAATGTACCCCATTAACATTAAGAAATGTTATTTTAATAAGAGAAAAATTTTCTTGAGAAAAAGAATATTCAAAAAATAGTTGAAATCACACACAAAACATTAATAGAAATACAATATACAGATTAAAAATAACATTAGTGAACAATTTTGATGTTTGTAATTGAAAATGCTATTTTATATTTCTATAATAACTCATAACTACCTTTTTCCATCAAACATTAAAAATAATAGTCTAAATGAAGGTTATTTCATTTAAATAATTATTCAATGTATCAATTTAAAAATAAAAATAAAATAAAATAAAAAATTAAATACCTGGTTTGCCCTTTCAGGTGCAAACGTTATTGGCATTGACAATGCTTTCTCAGTATGTATTCAATCTTCAGAATTGTTGAAAATTCTTTTAGACTTCTCTGATGTTGAAGATCAATCCAGGTCACCTTCACTGTGCAAACAACACTCCGTTTGCCTCGCTACCAACAGCAATTTCAAATGTTACCTCCCGATGAAACCTTTCCAAATACTTGTAACGCGACCAATGCTGTGCAACAAAAGGATCTGAAACATTAAAAACAGACGTTCTCATAGCCCATTGATAAGACTGATAATAAAACGACAAATATGATTCAGAAACATTGTGGAAGACATGCCGGTCTTCTTTCGATAAATATTTTAAACAATTACGCCTACTATGGCAGCTTTGAATATCGAAAACACCATCATCAGTAAACATGTACTTACGCTCTTGCCGCAACTCCTCTAGTCATGAACGTAAATCCGTCAGCAACAAAGGCTTCTCAAAATGCAAGAACACATGAGCATGCCACGCGTCCTTACTCTTGTGACGCTCAAAGCCAACTGCATATGCTACCAACGCATGGCGTTTCTTTATATCCTCCACAATGACTTCCTTCACAGCATGTTCCAACACGCCCAGACAATCATTCTTTGATTTGGATGCCACAGTTGAACCCGCCAGTAATTGACTGTAAAACATAAAATGTTATTTTATTAATCATATCATTTATAACTTTAAAAAATCTATGAAATATACTCGCATTATTAAACACTAATTCATAAAAAACACTACATCTGTGTATGTATATAAAAAGTTATTTATTTCTGCAGAAAATTGATTTTGAAGTTTCAAAGGTTTGGTGTTCTGGTACTGAAAAGTGTTGATTTTTTTTTAACAACCATCTGTCCACTTGTCTGTCTGTCGATCAGTCTATCCATCCTCCTGTCAATCTGTCTGCCAACAACACTAGTGAGTAAACCATTTCTAGGATTTTTTACGCTGAATATTCTCCCCAACTTAAACAACTGCTACCATTCCATTAATGATATTCACTATTCGAATAAAATTGCAAGTATTGTGATTATTTATTAGGAATTTAAGTTTAAAAACTGCTGGGTTTTGTAAGGGAAATCCCCTTTATCAGACTAACGGCAAGTTAAAAGACATAAGACAAAACAACAAAAACATTATAGACATTTTTTAACAGTAAATCGTTAATTAGTACTTTCCAGAGCATTCAAACGTCCATATTAAAAAAGACGACAGGAATCCAATACCAGCTTTCATAGATTAACTTCCCTGTCTCCCCTTGTAATGTGATTTGTGAAGCGAAATGAGTTTTGTAACTTTCCGTTGTTGGTACGAAGGTTACTTATACATATTGCACCTAAAAAGCACACACAGTAATAAAGAGGTTCATTTTACAGTTAAAAAAGGCTGGAGTAAACCCTTCTGGAAAGATATTGAAAGGAAAATTAATTTTAACCTTGACAAAGAATTAGTATTGATAACTGTAATTTTGCACAAAATATATTTTTCAATAAATGAGTTTAAGGATTACAAAATGTACCCCATTAACATTAAGAAATGTTATTTTAATAAGAGAAAAATTTTCTTGAGAAAAAGAATATTCAAAAAATAGTTGAAATCACACACAAAACATTAATAGAAATACAATATACAGATTAAAAATAACATTAGTGAACAATTTTGATGTTTGTAATTGAAAATGCTATTTTATATTTCTATAATAACTCATAACTACCTTTTTCCATCAAATATTAAAAATAATAGTCTAAATGAAGGTTATTTCATTTAAATAATTATTCAATGTATCAATTTAAAAATAAAAATAAAATAAAATAAAAAATTAAATACCTGGTTTGCCCTTTCAGGTGCAAACGTTATTGGCATTGACAATGCTTTCTCAGTATGTATTCAATCTTCAAAATTGTTGAAAATTCTTTTAGACTTCTCTGATGTTGAAGTTCAATCCAGGTCATCTTCACTGTGCAAACAACACTCCGTTTGCCTCGCTACCAACAGCAATCTCAAATGTTACCGATCTTCCTATGGTTTCATCATGAACTGAAATGACAGGATATTCTGCTTACTCTACTACTATATATATAATTACTGTTGGTGTTTGCAGCCCACACCGACCCCCCAAACACTTGAAGTGGGGAAGTGGCCAAGACAATGGGAACCATGCTGCCCAGTCTGGACCTACTACTCCTGAATGATGATAGCAAGCCAAAATACTTCAGATGTCTTAAAACATTTATTGAGCTTCCATATTCCATTGTACTTCGGCGCAAAATAATCTTTTCCAACTTTCTCTGCCCCAAAACGTTTTCTGACATCTGTAGACATAGTTTGTGTTTTGCTTTCTGGAAGGACTGTGGAAGTAACTAAATGAGGAAGGAATAATATAAGATCTGAGCAGATGTTCTTGTAGCCATGGTCTGTAAAATGCCTAACTGGTGTTTTCTTTTAGTATCACTGTGGCTTTTTGTAATGCAATATTTGGCAGTTTTGGGGTTATTCATTAGAATATTTCGTAACCTTTATCATGAGTTGTCCACTATATCATACGTCACAGAGGAAAGTGACAACTCAAAAATGGACAATTTTGAGTAACCGCTACCAGTGAACAAAACATATTTCAATTAGCATATTATGGGATTAGTAACAGTTGTTTTCAAGTTGTTGTTGTTGTTTTTTTTTTTTTTTTTTTTTTTTTTCTGGCGTAGGAAACATCGAACAACACAGCAAAAGCTTGGCGTGACGATAATTTCATTAAGGTACTAGCTTTAGGCACTGAAAAGTGTATGATTTTTGCGTCACTTTCCTACGGCATATGCGATATGATCGTTATCAGTCGCGACTCGAGGGTTTCTAAATGGGGTAGGCTGCAACTGTGTAATTGCTGGGGTGGGGTGCACCGCAGCACAACTATGTTAACGTTACATACTTATCATATTTGGCTTACCTTAGTTTATTTGTTTGTAAATGAAGTCAGCTCTCCTCTCTTTCTGTTCTGCAAAGTAGTCTATAACGAGATAATTGGAGTTCGGTGATGACCAAAGAGTATATCTCAGAGATGGCACTCAATGTTAAACGGAGAAGCCTTATTTGCCAACTTCCGGTGCCGCCATATGCAACTGTATTGATTTCTATTGGGCAAATGAACAGCCAATAGCGTAGAAGTAACCGAAAAATTTGAAAAAAACAGTTTCGCGGAAAGTTAAAAATTTTCTCCATATTCACTCCATATAATTTTCAAAATCACTCCCTATATTTTCAACCTTAACTATTCAAAAAAATAATAATAATAATAATAATTGTAAGGATTTTATGGACGTAAAATCAAATTAGAGCAGTAAAATCTAGTATTTATTGAACATATTGACAATATTACAATTTTATAATTTCAATAGCATTAACAATTTTGTTATACATAAGGCAATAAACACAGACTAGCACACAAGTTCAAATGTAACTTCACTTGTTTCTTCTTAATAAAATTTCCAATAATTACTTTTTATAGACAGTCACAAATCCATTTATTAAAACAAAATGATTTTTACATTACAATAATATCTTGTAATGTAAGAAACAGCATTTTATTAAGAAAAAACTTATTAACAGACAGCCTGTTTCATTTTTGTAACTTTACTTAGAGACATACCAAATTAATGTCAATACTATGGAATACTATTTTATTACAGAGCACTTTATATGAACAGTGCTTAAAAGAAATGAAAACATTTTCGCACCTTTGCTCAGGTAAAAGAAATCGTTACGATACAATTGGTAAAAGTGCCATTTTATTTTGAGTAGGAAAGATGGTGACAAGAGGCCAATAGGTGAAGTGCCCCAATCTTATAAGCAAAATGAAATTGCTTTCACTGTGAGTCTTAAACCAGTATTACTGCCTTTCATTTCAATTCAAAAATATAAATCACCTAATTATGAAGTTACACGAGTGCTAAAAATTGAACTTTTAACATTTTGTCCAAACCTCAAACGTAACTGCACTTACTGCTTTAGATATAATAAAAATAACAAACATTCTATTTTTGTTATCTACATTTCCTTACAAGGTTTAACAATCTATCTTTCCAGTTCCAGTTTCAATTTTATTGAGATGCATTGTAATGTCTCCCAGGTCTCTCATGATTTTCTCCCCCATACGTCACATACAGTTTTTGACTGTTTTTGAATAAATAAATATATGTCACATGCATTATAACATCCCATTTTTTAACCAATGAGTGCAATTTCCCATTGTCCAGCTCTGATCCAAAATGTTCATTGTAACAGAATACTGCATTTAAAACTACAGCTCAGGTGTTTAGGACATACAGATGGTGAAAATAAGGGTGCGCTTACAACTTAACATTTATGAGAACGTAACTAAAAATACGACTTGGAAAACTATTTTTTACAATACCCCA
The DNA here is from genome assembly GCA_011170035.1 of Teleogryllus occipitalis. Taxonomy (NCBI): domain Eukaryota; kingdom Metazoa; phylum Arthropoda; class Insecta; order Orthoptera; family Gryllidae; genus Teleogryllus; species Teleogryllus occipitalis. The sequence continues at coordinate 124,617 of BLKR01003579.1, read as the reverse complement.
TCAGAGGTACAAGTATTGTTTCTTTGGTTGTAATCTATTAAATGAGATCTTTTTGGACCCTCTATTACATTTTTTGTGGTTTAGTTTTGTGGTTTTGTTGTTTGGTTACAAAGAGTGGAATGTAACTGTTCCACAATGCTTATGATCCAAAATTTAATTCTGGAAATTGATTGTCAATGTGCAATAATTTGATTGCACCAGGAACTGAGCCTGGGACAGATATTCAAACAACTGAGCTGTGGAATTAAACACTGCATTCATTACTCATGACAATTCACAATCTAATAGAGATCAGCATTCACATTCAGAATGTAATTGGCATGAGGATGAACAAAATACAATGATACACACATTATAGAATAAAAAATTGAATCAAGACAGTTTGTCATGAGAAATAATTATTGCCAGAACAGTATAACATGACATATGCAACTTATATCAATACCAATAATACAAATTAATTAATACTAATACTAAAAATATATCACAGACCAGATGCTAAGCATTAAACAAATCATAAAAATGCATAAAAATAGTCTCTGAAACAGGGACACAAAGTTTTTGTATTCCTAATTTCTCAATAAAGTGTCTTAACATAGCAAAAAAGACATTCCAAATTTGGGAAAATGACTATGTTTTACAGAACGAATTTCATCTTAAATTTAATTTAATTTAATTAGAATTTCCTAATCAGATGTGGGAAATATAGTTTATGTAATGGATCTGTATCCAATGACACAATATACACTATCTTAAAATGCTCAATACTTGTACCATTACAAACTTAGCATAGAGGTATGTTCACAGACTTTGTGCAGAATGAAGAAAGTCATTCACTGCACATAACAATACTTCTTTAAAATGATCTCCCTGAGTTCTCAAAGAGAACAAATTTAAAAAGAAAATCTCCTTTCCATGGTAATCGACCTTATTGGGGGTATAATTTTAACATTAAAAATATTAGATCAACATTGTTTTCACTCATATGAATCTGTACCATGGTTTTTAACTGCAACATATACAGATTATCTGCAATAACTTTTCACACATTTCATACCAGTGTCTGCAATACCAATCTCATGATATCTCTAATAATAAAATAAAGCAAATTTGAGTGGACCAAATATGTGCGTAGCCAGAAAAATCTACTGATGAGAAACACTTTATTCACATAATTTTACTATTTTATGGCAATGCATATTGCCCACAAATTGTCTGAACAAATCAATTATACTTATTTCTATTGAAAAGAAGTCTCACCGAGAGTAACATCCACTGAAATTTCTGGATTTCGAATCTGGACATCTGAAACCGAAAATATACATTAGAGAATCACTTTACGACACAATACTGAAACGCCTAAATGCATATTGAAGAAAATGAACTTACTTCTTTCAACTGGAACGCTTGCATCGAAATCCCGCAAGGCTTCCTCGCAAAGGGGATTTCGTGGTTCCGAAAATTTTATTGGAACAGCATATTCATACGTCCTATAATTCGCAGATAAATGCTGTTACATAAAATGTTCTTTACAAACAAATCTGGTTGTTGTCAATCTCTTCCAAGAACATTTGGCAAGAGCTGGGTCCCCAATTGCTTTTAACCATTCTCTGCATCTAAATCATAAATATATTTATTTTACTAACACAATTCAACAAAATAATAATAAAAAATCAGTGTTAATCAACAAACTACATGCATAGAAACGTAAGATACGAAAAATGTTACTCACTTTATAACGTTTTTCGGAAATCCAAATAGCCGCGTTGTAACGGCTAATTTTGGTTTCGAATTGGTGCAATTGGGCACCCAGCATCTTCTCGTAGATTTCGACATTACAAAAACGCAGATATCTTCCCAGACTCGAAATCACCTGTCGCTAGCAACAGCAGCACACAGATATACTCTCTGAATTTATTGCACACAGCAAACGCTCGCCAGGGCAGATGCAAGCTCATCAACGCCTCAGAGACAAACGCCTTTGAATCAACCACCTCAGTCACGCCAAACTCTCAAAATGAGTAGTTCACAGATTCACCGTCAGAGCGCGTTGGTGAAAATACAGTTGCATGTGGCGTCGGGCTGAAATTCAAATAACGACTTCTACCGGCCTATCTAGTGACATAGGACTGGTGATGACTAACTCCCAAAGAGTATATCTCACCAACTCCCTGCTACTGCCCAGTGGGGCGTCACCAGAGAGTATACTAATACACATGGTGGAAATAGTTCCACCATGCTAATACATAGAGTACACTCATACATAGAGCGATCACTCCCATGGGGATGGCCGAGCAAACGATGAATACATTCACCGGGCGCAGCACCGTCGACTAGAAAGGCGTCTCCCCACTCTTACCCCCACCCTTAACCTAAGTTCCACCAATCCATGACCTCTCCCTTCCACTTGTGTGTGTGCCAATCACGGTGTAAGATATATAGGTGTGTTCACTCCCAGTCCCAAGTTGAAGCTAGTGTGAGGCTAGTTCTCGTAGTTCTCGCATATAAGCGCTGCGATCTGTTTGGGTATGACGTATGACGAAATCGGTATTGTGTGAAAATATTATTTGTAAGTAATCATCAGTAATAAGATAAAATTTATTATTATTATTAAACTATCTCATTAGAATGTGCAAAATTATTATTGCAAATGACTATTTCTTATTATAAAATTATTAATTATATTGAAATTGTCTTCACAAATGATCCAGTACACTGCAATTAAGTACAATCCTATTGATTGATTGCTGACATTATGGGTTGCAAAGCAACGTGACCGTCACTTGATTAATAGTAAATCACAGTTGAAGTGTTTTTCGTAAAAGTAATCCCTGTTTATTATTATTATTATTATTATTATTATTATTATATTATTTTTGTTTTTCTCTTTAGAATAACCTCACCTCCTGATTTAAAATGCAAATCTTCAATCGGTGGTAAATTTTAAAAAAATAACACCTCCGACGCACATTGTAATACGTCTAAATGGGCTTTAATACATTTATGTTAGCGTTTCTCCGATTGACAAAAATACTACGCTGGAAACGTGAGAGACACCATGCCGGCCATCACCTGGCCATGACTTGTTATGCCCAAACCGATCGCGCGCACCGTACGGACGAGTTAGGAACTAGCCTCAAATTGGCTTCAGAAAATCTGCCCAAAAGGCGGCTAGTTGACACACCTATATATCTTACACCGTGGTGCCAATTACGAGTACTGTCAACTCGTAAGCGGGAGTTCAAAATTAAATTACTTTTCGCGGCCTTCCTGGCAGCCATATTACAAATTAACTCCATTTATTTAACTCTAAATGCGTAATTAACTGCTTTATAAGGTCTACCTCCTTATTCGAGCCTTTTTTTACTTAAACCCAAAATGCATTGAATTTGTAGGAATAGGTACCTAGAGGGCTATTGGTCATAAATGAGCTAGGAATGTGGGACAAAAATACATGACACAATTATTAGTAAAACATTTATTTACCTCTTAAAAACAAGTGTAAATAGGTCAACAGCAAAACAACCCAATGAAAGGAATTAGATAATATTTAATTACAGAAATAGCATTGTGTGCATTGATTAAAAGTATTTGCAATAATATATTTGCTTTACACATTAAGTCATTTCATTAATTACTATGAAGAAATTAACCAAAGCAAAATTTTGGCACTTTGTCATATACAAGAATTTTCAAATATTAATGGTGACATCTAAGTTTAAAAAGTTGATTACCACAAGCCATAATGTAAAACTGAATTACTTCTCTTTACAATACAAATATAAAACTGAATTACTTCTCTTTACAATACAAATATCCATCACACAACAATCCAACAAATGATATTGAATATTATTGAAGTAATAATTAATTGAATATCACATGAACAATCAATCCACAATCAGAATAAACTTTAATTTTCCCACACGGTTATACGAATTACTGGTTCAATTTTTACAATATTCTTATCAGATATGAGGTTAGCAACATCAATACAGAAACTTTAATCACAGTAGCAATGACTAGGAAGTTACAAGCAGAATTTTAGAAGCCATATATAAAATAATAAGTAAATCTAAAGTTACAAATGATTACTCTTTTGAAAACTCAAGCGAGAACAAGGACAAACCAAACAATTGAGAATTAATGTGGCCAAGTATTTTACCAAATTAATACAAATAATAATAGTTTGGTTTTAGGAATTAATACTCAATTGAATTGCATCTAATCACTGAATAGAAATTTATTTATTTATTTATTTATTTTACGTCAAAAAACAGTTAAAAAACTGCGTATGACGTGCTATGAAAAAGTGGTGTGTGCACATTTTCAAAGGAATTGCTGGCTGATCCCTACACTAAGTCATATACTACTTAAATTTTGAATTTTGGAAGGGAAAAAACCTCCCATGTAATAAAATCTATTTTCAAGGATAAACAAGCAATAAATTTTGAAGTTTGAAAGGGAGGAAAAAAAAACAAAAAAACTCCCATGTAAAAAAATCTATTTTCAAGAGTAAATAAGCAATAAATTTTGAATTTTGAAAGGGAGAAAAACAACAAAAAAACTCCCATGTAATAAAATCTATTTTCAAAGATAAATAAGCAATAAATTTTGGCTCTTATTACTTCCTGCCGCGACAACATGGAAACGATAATTTGAATAATTGTATTTCCCACTTAATTCTAGAAGACGTGCACAGAAAATGAAGTTACATTTATGTCCAGAAGCAAAACAAGGGGCCATCTCAGCATTTGCTCAATGGATCAGGGAAACTGGACGAAAAAGCTGATCAAGATGAGTTTTGTTGTTGAATTGTTGAATTAGTTATCAACAGGGAACGGATTTGTATGGAAATACATATTTACTAAATAAGCTAATATCGATATTAATTTGCATTATCTTTATATTTCTCTATGTGTAGAGTAGAAAAATGCTACATTTATTTTCCATATTTGAGGTTTTAGTACATATTTGAATGAAAGTCCACATTTTTCCATATTTCTTAGAAAATCAGTCAATATAGCATATTAAGCTTAACAGTGAAAATTCATTAAATATTACTAGAAATGCATCTCAACAAAAAGAGCGTCAACATTTTTAGTATTTCCTTAATCATAAGAGTTTGTTTGAAAATTACGGAGAATTGGCAATGGGAAAGTAAGTTCAGAAACTGTTAATGTTTTAATTTATGTAAAGAATAGATCCACTCTCCGGCTCTGAGGCCTTGACTGAGGTGTCTTGAGTGAGCCGCGAGGTGAAGGGGGCACAAGGAGGCGATGAATGAACTTTTGGATTTGTTTGACAAATGACCTTGAGACTTCGACGGCTTTTGGGAAACGCTCCTCATATCAGTATCTACACCTCCCCTTCTCCTTCACTCTGAGACTGCCACCCGAATATCGCAAAGACATCCCAGACCTGGATATCAGAATTCAACTTATACAGCTCCTCACTGCCAGTTACAATCTATCAGAATACTGTGTTGGTCCAGTTCTAAGAATCTCTCTATGAACACACCGTGAAATGTCAAAAGTAGCACAATCAGCCAGTGTGAAAACTGAAGTTACATTTCAGAATTAAAAAAAATAGGTTTATCAACTGACAATAAAAGATTATTTTACCTTAGTCATTTTTATCACATTACATTTTTAACTCCATATTTTGATAAAAATAACTACATATATTTTTACATAATTCATATATTTTTAGTCCATATAAATCCGTTCCCATCAAGCATTAAATGAAATCTATGCATTAGTTACAATCAGCAATTTTAGAAAAATTAACATGAAAGAAAATTACTTCCATGAAAACACTACTGAACTGAGACCAATTATTAAAGTACTTATCACAGAACATTAATTAAATGAAATCTATACATTTGTTACAATAGACAATTTTTCAAATTAACATAATACTAAGACGAGATATGCATCAAATTACCGAACGGAGAAATTATTGAATTACACATGGAACATATATGAAATATATGAAACCGATCAATATTCAACCTTTCTTACCAGGCAGAAAAAGCTTAGGAACAGCATTTCTTTTTAGTCCTCGCTTTAATTCTGGGCATTTACTTTCCTCGGAGAAATGCCGATTACAAATAAATGTGTTCCTGAAACTCCCTTGCGGTGTTATCTCAGAAATCAATGGATTACCGCAAGCATTAACCCATTTCGCTAGCAATTCTTCGTCACTTCGAGGAAAGCGATGTCTCTTGCTAAAATAATCACCGCAATTCAATACGGAACATTTATTTCCCTTTCATACCATTTCATCCATGTTTTAGATATAATACACGAACGTAGCACGATAAACAAACACCTGTATAACCGTTGAACACGACAAACCACTACATACGTGTTCGCCGGAAAGACTATGGTAAAGAAAGCAACTGTCCGCGTGGAATTCCTCGTTTGAAAATATTTCCACAGACTTCCTATCTTTCAAGGAGTGTACGATGAACGCGATTGCACCGCGCCCGGCGGATGTATGCATCGTTTGCTCGGCCACTCCTGCCTATACAAGTGATCCATCTATATATTATTTGTCTATGGCCGTCACGTAAATGGGAGGTTTTGTCGCGCTACGAGAGGTCCAAGTAGTTGCAAAGACGTACTCTAGATGACTGCACCAGCGCTATTTTTGTCATGTGATATCTGACGTCACTCGGGGGCTATCCGCGAACATTCGAGAAGGAGCGAAACTTTACGAATGATTAACAATGTTTCGAAAATTCAGCCAATCGCAGCCAATACTCGTATCCCTTCCATCATACCCTTTGAGTTTGAGACGGGCCCTGAAGACGTTTTGGAAAGAAAGACTGCCGAAAGAGTGTGTTTTCCAGAGAAAAGGTGGTGTTTTCTGTACCGCTTCGTACAGAAGAAGCCAAAAAATGTCAAAGGCTCCTAGTCAGTAAGTATGTTTTCAAATATCGGTGTGACAAAAATTGATATTACTGAAAAGACGTAAGTAACATAATTTACCGTTATGAATTCAAGATGTCTTTGTCCCATTACATCTTTAAAAATGTAAGAAATGCACGATTTATCGTAAATATTTTATAGTAACTATAATTCGTAGTGTGTAATATGTGGCATTATATATAAATATTAATAAACTAAATTGTTTAGAATGTAGAACATTCTGTAATACGACACCCATTTCATATAATAATACATTTCAAATTGCTTGATATCCACCACATTCCAATAATGTTATAATACATTTCAAAATTAAAACCTATAGTATATATGAATGGAGTTGTTAACATGAAATATGTGAATTCATATTTAAGTTGAATTTATTGATGCAAAAAATTGAAGGATTTTGTTTCATGTCATAGTAATGTCATGAATTGTGAATTCATTACAAAACATTAATCTACATTTTCTTTTGCAGAAATACTTGTTATCTGTGTGCTCATGGTCCTCAATCCATATCTGGAAGGGGACTTCATTTCCACCGCATACCACAAAAATTTTCAATTAGCACCATTACTAATAACTGACTGTCATTTCTGCATCTTCTATCAATAACAGAATGGCCTAATGATAATTGGAAAAGGGTCACCTTGTGCTCTCATCATTTTCAAGAGAGTGACTACAATCGAAGACACGAAGAACAGTTCCTTGTCGTCTTAGTGACTAGGACTGTTCCTTCCAAAAGTAAGTTTTCAAGTCATGAAAAAAAATTATTTTAAGGGGAGAGGGAGAAAATTGCAATTTATGCTATATGCTGTAAGATACCACTGCAACCATTTTTTTAATTAATACACAGAATTGTAACAATGGAGAATTTTTATCATAAATAAAATTACTTAAAAAATGGCAACAATACTTTAGAGGAATATAATTCAGAATCAAGTATCATTTCTTTCTTATTACAACAGTATTTACAGTACAATATACCTTATTACAACAGTACACCTTTCTTGCCATGCTAATATATCTGCTAAACAAAACGTGTAATTCAAAATCAATGGATCAAACTTACAAGTGTCATTATTTCTTAATTGCAGATCCACCTAGTAATTCAGGTGCCTTCGGGGAAATCTTCTCAACTCGATATGAGAGTACCCATTCAGGTAAATTATTATTTAACTATCTTTAATTTATTTTCAAACAATATACTATTCCCATTGAACATTTCAAATTTATTTCAAATATATTTTTTCTAATGGCTTTTACTATACAATTGATGCTATAATTTTTCCAGGTGACCTAATGGTGGAAGATGGAGGTCATTTACAATGGACACATTTGAAGAGGAAAGTCTTGGCACCAACAGTAGTCAGGTACAATCTTCTTTGGGTACACCAGACATACACTGCGAGGGGCTCTTTCCAAATTTAAGTTTTGCTCTAGAAAATACAATTTGAAAAGATTAATGGGATATCGTAAATGTCAAATTATTTCCCCTTGCAGTTACAAAAAATTTCAGGTAGCAAAATATTTTTAAGATAAATATTTGAGGCAGACGAGAAAACGCTTGGATATGTCCTTTTTGCAGACACGAAACGTTTTTCATGAGGACCGCCATGTTGTTGACTTGACTAATGAAATTTTTCACTCTCATCAACTAACTTCCACCAATCCCAGTAATTGTAGGTGGTATTCAGACCGTATTAAGGCTCTGTGTCTGGTTATTCATGGAAGTAGTGCTAAAGCCTACCGGCTGCTCAGACATGTGTTTACCTTACCATCGTCCAAAACTGACCCGCATTCGTCAGAGTGTTCCTTTAACCACGGGCATTTCCAAGACCGCTTAATAGCAAGGTTAAGAAACTCTCTACCATGTCGGAAATTGATAAATTATGCCCTTGTATTAGATGAAATGAGTTTGACCAAACATCTTGATTATGATCCTATTCAGGATCATATTTTGGGTTACCAAGATTTGGGAGAGAGTCGCCATCCCTCTTTTGCTAACCACTCTCTAGTTTTCATGGTGCGTGGTCTGATATCTGAATGGAAGCAACCTGTTGCTTTCTATTTGGGTCAGATCATTAGCAAAGGAAATCTAGAAAATGCAATCAAAGAAACTGTGGTTGAATTATAGGGCATTGGGTGTAAAATTGTGGCCATTGTTTCTGATCTGGCATCAGCTAATGTTTTGGCTCTTAAAAACTGGCCACAAAACCATGCCTGAAAGAGATGATCCAGTTATCAAAATTGGGAATGAAAAAATTTTTGTTTTTGCAGATCCACCTCATCTTCTCAAGATCAGGGTAGCTCAGTGCATCAACTGATGTAATTAAAAAAGTAAATAATACCATATTTTCTAAGTTCAAAATAATCAAGTACTACTGCTCTGAGCTGCTCTGACCGGAAGGTCCTAGGTTCGAATCCTCACGGTGGCAGGATTTTCGACACTAGCTTTTCAGCTAGGTCGAATTCAGTCGCTGTCTGGAGGAGAATTCTAGCGGCCGGCTGCTCTGATAGGTTGTTTTCCGTGGTTTCTCCGATCCATACCAGGCGAAGCCGGATCAATACCCTACCAAACGGGCCACCGACCGCGCGCGATCTGTTCTTCCTCTTCCTTGTCCTATCCTCTCCACTTACACATACATACACTAACATGCACTACGCTACCACACATACCGGGCGACCGGTCGGGAGCTTAGAGCTTGTTCCGGCTGGGGGCGGTGCCCCGCTGGCGGGAGAGTCCCGGTTGGGGGAACCCCACTAGCCGACGGTAGGTCGGCGCCGGATCTCGCCACCCGGCGAGGGAAGATCACAGCCATTTCCCGAGAGAATAAAAATATGCACTACACTAAAGGGACTAATGACCGAAGCAGTTGACGAGCCCGGAAACAAAAAAAATCAAAAAGCTAGGAGAAAGTAAAGGGTAAACTTGAGTAAGGAAGAGGTCGCGGGGAGGGGTGATTTCTATAAAGAATGGAGATTCTCTAGATTTCAATCTTAAGTGGAGATTTATAAACATGGCAAACTAATTTTGTATTTGGTTGATTATTTTCATTAATAAGTTATTATAGATAATCATGTAGTTGCTCTCAACCATAGTATTCATGGAATTATTTAGTTTAATATGTATATTTTCTGAAGTAAACCTTGGAAAAAATCTACATTCATTATCTAAAATTTCAACATTTTGGAAATTATTTCATGATTTTTATTTTAAATTTTCATCATTTAACTTACTTATATGTAGTGTTATCTATCTATATCTTCTATACTTAATATATAAAGACAGAAGTGCGTTGTCTTCCAGCGCGGTAATCTCTGAATCTACTGAACCAATGCCAATGAAACTTTTGTGCTAGCATCCTTTAAAGGCCTGGAGTACTATAGGCTATGATTTACAAACATAAACAGTAGCATATTTTCAAAATAATTACTTTTCTGGACATTTTTGCCTAGCTTTACATCACAGATTCCAGAGTGCATCAATGCCAATAGTTTAGCTGTGCGCCACCAGAGGATGACGTCTGAGATCTACTACTGATTTTATTAATGTCCAGAATTATTGCGAAATTCATTAGAGTTTGAATAAAGTTATGTAATGTCCCTGTGTGAAGATTTGAAAGGAAGCCGTAACTGAAGTGGTAAATAATGTCAATGTTCATGCATTGCTCTTTGTCCGTGTTATATACAAAGTGGCCAGAAATCATTGTGAGTTTGAAAGTGTTTAATAATTGAGATAGGTTGAGAGAATATAATTTATATCGTATATAATTTAAACAACGTCTTCTTTTAAAGACATTTGTGACAACCGAATTGTTTGACGAAACGAGTGTCATAATTGTCAAAACAGATAACAAATGCCAAGAGATAGGCCGTCTACTAAAATTTTGAATCGGCTACTCAGAGGGAAGATCGACTTGCTGAAGTACTCACTCGCCCCATTGAAAATAATACTGCAAGAAGGGAAGAAATATGAATAATTCTAATAATAGTAGGGCAGCTGTTCATTAGGACTCTCAATTTGACTATTTACACAGTTCTTAGGTTCAAAATGGTAAAATGGAAAATGTGTATATGTTTTCACTCCATCCAGTTTTTCCAGTTCACTCCATCCATATTTTTCTTCAATATTTGAACAGTGGTGTGTAATTTAGGAATGATCATTTACATATTAAGGTTAATCTGTACAGTTGTTTGTCATATAAAATGCAGTTTTATGTTTTTCTTCTGTATGTGAAGAAGTTTAGTGCAGTGGTTGGTAATTAAGCAATGACCATTACAATATTAAGACTAATCTTTGCAGTTGGTTTGCATGTTGCTCCTAATGAATGAATTTATATATATTTTTCAATAAATAATTGGAAAAAATTAATTTATCTAAAAATATTTTGTCTAAGCAAATAAAAAAATCTGGGACTCCTCTGTTTCTGTTATTCAGCTCTCCTCTACAAATTGGAAAAATGGAAAGTAATTTATGTTTTTGTAAACCCAGTAAAATTGTTTTTCAATATGTGATGGATTTCTGTGCAGTGATATGTAATTTAGGAATGATCGTTTACATAATAAGACTAATCTGTAACGTTTACTGTAATAAATGCCCGAACAACGCCGGGTACTTCAGCTAGTAATTATACACAAATTTTATAATTTCAAATGTACATATTTCAATATAACTTGAAAAAGAAACCAAAAAAGGTTTCCAAATGTTGGTCAATAAATGTTGTAATATAAACCGACTGTCCATAAATAAATCCTGGACCATACTCCTAATAAGATAGTTAACAGACACTCTAGGATACTAATCTAAAATCATAAACTACTTCTATGTCTGAAGAGGCGGGCATGTGCCTCCCAACCTTTAAATCTGTCACCAAGATCTACTGCCCGCAACATTTGTTTGGCAATCAGGATAGAAAAGGGGAAGCAAACTCTATTGACGCAACGATTTGTGCATCCTTATTCGTTCTTCTCCATGCTGTCTATAGCTGTGGCGAGACGCTCATTTATAGTTTTATCAGAAACTGTTCAAGACTGATGAAAGAACTAATTTTCAAACCATTTTCATTCAACAAACATAATTGCATATGATTTACTGTATCATTCATATCATCATATTTTGAGAGATACAGAAAATTAATATTAGTAGCTTAAACTCTCCAGATTCATTGTGACAGAATGTTGTGTCTCTTAGTGCGTGGGCGAGTATATATGATAATGATATTAATGTTTTATCTGTGTTTCAGATCATTCTCTCTCAAGTCAGTTTACCGGCATAGAATTTCACAAACGACTTTGAAAACATAATTAAAATACATGAGATATTCAAACGTACCCAAAAAGATTAATTTATGGAGACATACTGTAACTCTAAAAATTTACCCGTTTATTTAAAAACGTATGCCTTTTCAGTTATTAATAGTATACTATATATGCGCGTAGTTCCAATTCCAACATACTTTAGACAGAATCTGGATTATTTGTATGGATATTTTACAATATCCATACAATAATGCAATGACACTAGGAAAACACATGCTAATCTGAGCGGGTCTTCCGACCGCCCACCACGCTTCCGCGCGAGAGAACGAGTCATACAAGAGCCGCCCGCGCCCGAATAGGAAGGAAGTGCCGAAACAATTGCGCCTCGTCCAGATGTTGCCACTAGCCGCACGGATCACGAATATTTGTGAGCCGACGGGGTCCTCCCCCCACCAGACGCTCTCAAGCGTGTGAACGGTAACGGCTACTCGCGTCGGCTGAGTGCGTTCCAAGTGAGTAACAGAATATGCAATCCACGCCAGCTGCAAATTCCGTCTGGGCTCAAGAGGAGGAAAGTGCAATCCGTCTGTCCTCTCCCTCTGCGCCGTGGCCACCGTCTGAGAATTAAGTCAGTTCTACTTATAACTTCAGTAGAATTTCACGCCCCCTCTCCGCCCCGTCTCCTTCCCCGCCCAAGGCAACGCTGCAAATCCGCTCCGCTCCTTCTCTCTGCTCGCACTTCCACACGCGTCTCTATCATTACCTTCTTCATGCAAATTCAGTTTATTTACAAAAAGGTAGTGGAAACACCTAGCGGTATAATAATGTACCAGAGAATTTGTCGCCCAAATATATTAACCAAACATTTTTAAAACCCTAATAATTTGTTCATAATTGGTTACTGATACAATATTGAAGTTGTTTTAGTGTAAATTAGACGTTAAGGGGACACAAGCATGAAAATGCACTTTCGAAATGAAACTTTTTTTTTACTACAATTTTTGTTTTAAGAATGTCAAATTTTGGATTTTCAATTATTAAACTTGAATAACTCCAGGAAATTTTTTAAACTTATATTAACAATTTTTTCCAGTAATATAGGAATCATTTTTCTATTTGTTTATAAACTTTAAGGAACATTTTTGTTTGAACTATTAAAGTTAGAAGCTTGTAATTTTGGATAACACAGTAAACCTAAATTAATAAATCCATGCAAGTTACATAACATTATTTCTTTTCGTTTTTAAAACATAACATTTTTAATTTAAGTTAAAAAAATTATGAATGAATTTTGGCAACAATTTTAATTTTTAAACACTTATTTTCAAATCTTAAAGAAAATGACAGCAGGAATTTCTTAATTCACTATTGCAGAGCATTCCTGCAAAATTTCATCAGTGTTCAGTCAGTAGTTTTCAAGAAAATGTTCCCTAAATGGACAAAAATGTAAATTATGGAAAATCGCCATCAAAGATTTTGATATGAAACATGGAAAAAAAGTGCTATTATTTTAAATACCAATTAAAATTCTCCTGCACCATATTCTTCAGAATGATGTTCTTCAATTGCTGCTCTTTTAACTGCTTTTTTTGACGAGCAATTTGCTGAAGTTTTTGTTCTGCTATTTCAGAGAATTTAATTCTCTTATTGTCCACATCTTTCAATATACACCTCATAAAAACTCCTGGTTCAAACCCAAGTTCCTTCATTACTCTTAACCTGCCATCATTCCCCCCATTAAATATTAAAATTGCATCTTAGGTTGCAACTACTCTTAATGATACAAAAGTAGTTTTTGGACATCGCTTCCAAATCAAATTATTTAGACTCTCGTTGGGATTTTGGGTTTTACCATGGAGACACTTTTTTAGCAATTCTGACTGAGAGAGTGCTCTAAAGATTGGTTTAATCTCGTTCATGACAACTAGAGGAAGACTGTGCTTGTGGTGGTAAATATGTCCACTCTCTAGAGATTTTTTTTGGGGGACACCATGACCCACAAAGACCATGCTGCGGATTGTCATCTGTTGAAAGTCGATGAAAAAATATTGCCCACACTGCTCTTCTCATCTCTTCCAAATTTCCCACATTGTTTCTTATGGCACTTCCATAATAAATTTGCATATTTTTCACCTCTTTCTGAGTCAAACGACCAATTCCCCCTATAGGTTTGCCATTTTCTATTTTTCCCCTTTGTTTCCTTTTATTATTTTGAGCAGTCTACTCCCCTTTCTTTTCTGAATATGCCCTACACATTCAAGTTTTTCAATAGAACATGGAGGGCCATAAGGTTTGCTATCTAACAGATGCTTGAAAGAAGATGAGTCCCCATCACCAAGTTAGTGGCATCACCAAGTTATCGTGACCCACGTTTCAAAACAGAACGATGAAATATCTTTTGCATTCCTGCAGCCTCCATTCCTCCACTTGAACCCTGATATTTTTTGTGGCAAGATAATTAATGACTGCCTTGGCATTTAATTTCTTGTTGTGTATCACAGAAAGGCTTTCTTGCATCACATACACTGCAATACTTACTCATGACCTGAGCGTCAAGCACTTTCCCTGTATCCACACTCACTACTGTGGACACACCATGCAGTGAGGTGTCCCCCCACTTCATCCATGTGCCATCACAAGACACACAAATGTCATGACTATTTTCATTAGTGTTCAAAGTGATGTTCTATTGAACAGCATCTGTCATTGACTTCTCACAAACAACTTCAAGAGCACTGCACAATTTATTGTTCATGCTCCTAAAGGAGGTTGTTGGAGGTGGACAAACCAACATTACCCCACAAAATAAGTTGGCACCTTCCCTACCTAATCGAATACATCTCATGGCATAAAACAACCATACATTTGCCTCAAAAACATGATTCTGTGAAGAAGAGGTTGAAAATTCAATGTCTGAACCACATCCTTCACATAAAATGTGCAGAGTACACACAATACCCTTTCCGTTACCATCATCATATATTTTCAGTTTATTTACACCACACGAAAAACACACACAACTTGTATTAATTACAGTCAATAGAATTGACAGGTCAATAATTCTAAACCCACTACATTTTTCATCATCGTCAAGATCTGTACGAACTCCTTCGCCTATTTTTCTTGACGATGCAGACGGTGAAGGGGCATCTACGTGTTGGAGATTTCTAACCTCTACAGCACGCTTTTTCGGTAAATCCCGAGTTTAGGGTGGCACGGTTCCTTTGATTCACTGATTCGGTTCATTAGAAGAGAATCGACTCCGTGAACTGAATCCTTGTTTATACGTAGTAGTCGCGTGTAGTTAAGTTCATGATGTTACAGCAATAAATATAATTATCTATACTAATATATAAAGACAGAAGTGCGTTGCCTTCCAACGCGGTAATCTCTGAATCTACTGAACCAATGCCGATGAAACTTTTGTGCTAACTTTCTTCATAGATCTGGAGTACTATAGGCTATGATTTACAACCATAAACCGTAATATATTTACAAAATAATTACTTTTCTCGACATTTTTAGCTTAGCTTTACATCACAGATTCAAGAGCGCATCAATGTCAATAGTTTAGTTGTGCGCCACCAGAGGATGACGTCTGAGATCTACTACTGGTTTCATCAATGTCCAGAATTATTACGAGATTCATTGGACTTTGAATAAGGTTATGCAATGTCCCTGTATGAACGGTGGTGATTTGTTAGTTCTGAACATTGGTGGAATATTTGGAAGAAATAGGTAACTAAAGTGGTAAAGATGACAAGGTACATGCATTATCCTTAATCCGTGGTATGTACAAAGTGGCTATAAAACATTGGAGTTTGAATTTGTACAGAAATTGAGGTAGGTTGAGACAGTGCCATTTACAATAATATATAGTACAGAATATACAGTAACCTACAATGTATTATATATAGATATCGTATACATTCTAAACAACCTCTTCTTTTACAGAAATTTGTAAACATTGAATTTCTTGAAACAATGCGAGTGTCATATTGTCAAAACAGATTATACAAGTGCGAATAGATGGGCAATCTATAAACGTTTTGAAACGGCTATTAAGAGAAGTGCGACTTGCTGAAGTACTAACTCGCACTATTGAAAATAATACTGCAAGGAGGGATGCAAATGTAAATAATTCTCTACGTAGTAGGGTTGCTTTTCAATAGCACTCACAGTTCGACTATTTACACAGTTCTCATGTTCAATTTGGTAAAATGTAAAATGTTTGTATGTTTTGGTTTCACCCAGTTGATTTTTTCTTCATTATGTGCAGAAGATTAGTGCAGTAGTATGTAATTAAGCAATGATCACTTACATATTGAGAATAATCTTTTCTATTATTTTGCATTGCAATTGCTCCCGACGCATGAATTGGTTTCTGTTATTCACATTTCAAGATCCTTAATATATAGCACTTCAGATCAAATAATGCAGCTAAAATAGTTTTGTTCAAAAGATTGTCAATTTAGTGTGTACCCATTATGTACATGTTGATAGATCAGTATTGTTCTCTTGCTTCAATGTTATGATTAATTGATTTACATAAAAAAATAAGTTTTATTCTACACGTAGTTTAAACTTATATATATTTTTAGTCTTCAAAATAATTATAAATACTGGCAATTACGTTCAATATTGATACTTTCATTTACTTTTATTATTATGATTCGTCAATTACGTTTTGACATATACTTTCTTATTCATATCTATCTTCTAGCGTCTCCGTGCGAGAACTCTGGCATGTTAAACTTCGCTTGAAACAGTGAGTCCCTTCAAGGTCACGATTTGACATATCAATTTCAAATATTTGTTTATGAATACAAGAGAAGACAAAATATAAAAAAGAGTAAGTTTTACAATGTGACAATTTATTGACAGTATTGGAAGTAATATGTGAAACTCCACAAAAAAATATACGTGAGTCTACAAGTATTTTATTCTGTAGTTTAGAATTGTTTATTGTTTTTAGTTATAAAGTGAAGAAAGTTTAGGAGCTGGAAGCCCAAATAAGAAAAATATCATTGTTTGTGAAAAAGTGAGCGAGGTAGACCGGAAATTTCCAAATCGGAGTGAAGAGAAGAAAGGGCTATCGAAGCGTGGCCGGGCAGAGCAAGGCAGGGAGGAGCAGGGTGGAGAAGGGATACATTGGAAGAGATAGGTGTAGGCCCTCGCCGCGGGGTATGGAAAAATGGAATTCCTCTCCCTGACTAATAATTTACTATAAACCCGAGCAACGCCGGGTACACCAGGTAGTTTAAAATAAAGGTAGATCGGGAGAATAGCTACCCCACTGCTCCAAAGCCCCCTGTACGTATAAATCTCCGTAGCAACGTACTCTCATTAAGTGAACTGATTATTCGTATTTTTCATGCTACAAATTTAATTTTATAACCCACACAATTCTTTAACCAACGCATTTTTTTCACCAAGTGGTCCGCGACGTGCTACCGCACGTCGCTACCCGACGGATCCAACGTGCTACGTTCGCGAGGGCCTTCCGGCCCTCGCTCTCGAGACCTGGTTCGCGCCTCCGCTGTCGCTGCGGCGCTCACGCTGTATTATATACCTCTCACTTTTAAGAGAATTTATTTTAAAGGGAACACTCACTTTTAAGACAATTCATACCTTCCATCTTAGTAGACACACAAACCTATTTGAAGAAGATTTGAAATGCGAAAATACACACAATTCCACGCCAATAAATTATCATGTGGCTTCTCATTTAACATTGAACATAAGTAATTCAGTTATAGTGAACCGCGCGACTATAAACATAGGAATCGCGAGAAATAATGTATCATAAAAGGAACCAAAGGAACCGTGCCACTCTAAACTCGGGATCAACCCGCATTTTCAGTGTATTTGAAATAATAAACTTCTACACTCTTTTAAATGTCCTATTACTGAATCTGGGCATTTTGTATCAAACACAAAACGATCTGGATACAAAATAAACACAGAAGTACACGATAAGAGGAACACACAAGAGCACACGCTTTCTTGTTTACAAAACAAGACTCAGAATACGAGAACGGCGCCAAAAACATGTTGGCATGCCTGCAGTGTTCTATCATGGAACTTCTACAAACTCCTAATCTCCAAAATGCTGAAGACAAACTGAAAAATAAGCATATAATAACAATCCTGACTGCAAAAAAATGGCGTGGCAAGCGAGGAGCGTCGAGACATTTAAATTTTAAAAGCCGCTTCGAGTGAAGTTACGACCGTAAAATTTCGCAGAGACGTTATTGGAAATCTATATTATTTTTTAATGTATTTTTTGAAAAATGTGATTTTTCGCCATTTTCATGCATGTGATAACTATTAGGAAGCGTAGTTATTATTTCGCATATTTTTGTCCTTTGCTTCGGTGCTTAGCTAAGTGAAATTTCGCTTAGATTAACATATTTGTGCTTATTTGGTCCGTTTTTCCTGTTGGTTCACCAACAGGATTCGTGTAATTATAGGCGCATATTTTACATATTGCTTATAGGCTTATCTATACAACGTTTCATCTTTTCAAAGAATCTGAAGCTGACTGGTAAGAGTTAATCAGTTGTGGCGTCTGTTAACAGTTAAATCAGACGCGGCTCGTCATTAAAGGCTGTAAGGCGGGGCCTCTCCTGTAGAACTCGCCGCCCGAAAGAAATTAAAAATTTTATTTATAATTGTATTTATTTATTTATAATGGCTTACTGAGTTACATTATGTAACAGCAATATCAAAATTTTTGTCTGTGAATTCGATAACGGTCATCCGTAACTCATTTGAAGCTGTTGACAGGGAAGGCAAAAGCGTTAAGGCCCATTCACAATGCAATCACAAACATAAGCATAACACATAGACATAGACATTAACATAAGCGAAGAGTTGGCGTATTCACAATGTCGAACATAAACATAGGCAAAATAAGAGTTTCTATTGGCTATGAGACATTCTAGTTTACTATTGGCTGGATATGAGAATCGATTTCGAGATATCGACTGTGTCCATGAACCATAGATTCGATTTAAACCAGTGCGAGACAAATAAGACTGTGAGGTGTACGAGTTCTTTGTGACTCGTGCGAATAAAGTTGTGTATCATGAACATAAATTCTGATATCGCGTCACAATTTATGCTGATGCAAGCCAGCGTTGCAGTGTTGCTTGGTGCAGTTCACCAAAGGAGGCGGCAGAAGAGGCGCTGGTGGATTCGCCCCTTGAACCAGAGGAGACTCCAGCAGGGGGATTTTAATAACCTGCGTGAAATGCGGGAAGAGGATCCCCATCAGTTCTTTATGTACACAAGAATGACACCGGAACAGTTTTACTTTTTATTAAATTTAGTGGCCCCTTTCTTGAAAAAAAAAGTATCCGGATACCGCTGCCAACATCCTTGCGACTGGCTGTTACATTAAGGTTTTTGGTCACTAGTGATTCCATACCGTCATTGGCATGGAATTATAGAATTGGAAAGAGCACATGTTGTACATTAATCAATGAAACAACACGTGCTATTTGGGAAGCTCTCCATGTGAAGTATGTCAAAGTTCCTACACAAGAGGACTATGAAAAAACGGCATATGATTTTAGAGACTTGTGGGATATGCCTAATTGCATTGGTGCCATAGATGGCAAACATATTGTTATTCAATGTCCTCACAACTCAGGATCTCAGTTCTTCAATTACAAGAAGGACTTCAGCATAGTTCTGATGGCAGTGAGTGATGCAAATTCTTGCTTCACACATGTGAACATAGGTGCATTTGGAGCAGAAAGTGATGGAGGTATATTTAGGCGGTCAGAAATTGGGCAGAGACTTGACAGTGGTATGCTCCCTTTGCCACCTCCTACCCCACTTCCACATTCCGAAGTAGTGGTGCCTCATTATCTAGTTGGAGATGAAGCTTTTCCTCTAAAGAAAAACCTAATGAGGCCATTTTCAAGAGCCAGCTTAAATAGAAGTGAAAATAAAGTTTTCAATTATCGCCTTGCACGAGCAAGGAGAATAACTGAAAATGCATTCGGCATCATGGTCTCTCGATGGAGAATATTCCATCGAGTAATAAATGCAAAGCCTGAAAATGTGGACAACATTGTGAAGGCAACAGTGTGCTTGCACAATTACTTAAAACTATCTGACAAGCATGCTCCGCAAAAAACTTATTGCCCAGTATCATACACTGATAGAGAGTGTGAAGGACTGATTCAGGATGGTGATTGGAGGAGGAATGTTCCTGAAGGAGGTGGCGCACTTCAAACTTTGCCTCCAAAGTATTGAAAAGCAGGAGTACTACATGAGGAGGTTAGGTGCACTGTAAACAGAAACCAAATAAAAGCAAAATAAAACAATTTCTTGCCTAATTATATCTTTTATTTATTGCATTGCTCTCCTCCTAGCATTTAATAACAATGAAGTTATCGATTCCATTGCTTCCAATTTATCCTTTTCTGGCAGCAGAACTAGAGTGACCTCCACAAAGTTGGAGAACGACCTTTCCATACTGCGGTTGTTTTTTCAACATTTCTGTGAAACTGGTCGTGGCGTTTGCCACTAACCGCAGCTGTTCAGAAACATTGATGTCGTCACTTGCCCTTCGGCACCTCTTTTTGGTGGCCTGAATTGCAGGTTGCTCCTCTTCTGCTTCAGGCTCAGGCTCCGGCTCCTCGATGATGCTTTCAAAAGCATCAAAGCTTGCTAGGGACATGACCTCGGTCCCAGGGAGAACCATGTCCCCAGCAGATGAGATTGATGCACTTGCATCAGGATGCACTGTAGATAGATATTTATTAATTCTGCAGGTAGGTTTATACAACCTGATGGCAGAACACTACAATTTACAGATTATATAGGAATATTAGTACAATGTTACTTTAATTTATGACAATGTTACTTTAATTATTGACACAATAATAATAATAACAACAATAATAATAGTAATAATAATACCAGGATCATCTGACAGAAAGTTGCTGTAGGTCTTCCTCGGTCGTATATGATCGTCCAGGAGCGCCATGTATTTGACCATCGGCCAGACCACCTTCTTCGCAGATCCTGAGCCACTCCTGGTATCAGTCTCCAGGGTTTTCCCCCGAGAATACCTCTCCCGTAGAGATTTAAATCTCGTCTGGCAAGTTGCAACTAAAAAAAGGGGGAAGATATTGAAAATATTTCTAACATACCATCTCATGATTCAAATCACTGAATAATTATTGCATGTTATTACTAGTGTGATTCATAGCCCCATAGGAAATACTTTCAACACCAAAAAAGTATCTCTAGGGAGAATGTGATTTTGGTTAGGGAGATTTCTTGAAATTGCATTCTCATACACTTAACAATTTCAAGGAATGATACAAATCATATCACCAGACTCAGAGTAGCAATAATTTAACAAGAACGAATTTTAAAATTGTCTTCCATAATTTTACTTTAATAATGTTTTTATATAAACAATTCTATATATTTTTTATGTAATTGTTTCAAACAAAATCACTATTTTTATTTTTAGTTACATTTTTTAAAATTATTTTTATGGAAAAATGGCTTTGTTTCGGAGAAGAGTACTTTACTGTATAATTTTGCAAAAAGAACTGATTTGGGTTTTATGCAATTTATATTTTTCAATATTTGAGGTACACCATTATCATAAAAATACAAAATATATACCAACTATAATTTTATAAATACCACACTGATTATTACAAACATGTATGTTGTAAAAATGTATATAACTATGTACTTACCATCACTATTCAGACTTGATGCTATTTGCCTCCATATACTGTCTTTGTGCTCCGTGTCTTTATAAAATTGATTTCTTTTATCGTACAAAATTGGATTCTTCTGTACCATGCTCCACAAAACTTCATCAAATGAAATCATACTCGAAACAGATAAAACTAAACTATTCCTAATTTATGAATGAAAATAAAACTAAATGAATAAAAAAACCCTAACTACTAAAATATCCTAAGCTAAAAACGCGACAAAACTGACAAAACCAACAAATTCGACAAACACAACCACGCAGCACACGAATAAACTTAACTATTCCTAATCTTCTATACTAATATATAAAGACAGAAGTGCGTTGTCGTCTTCCAGCGCGGTAATCTCTGAATCTACTGAACCAATGCTGATGAAACTTTTGTGTTAGCATCCTTTAAAGGCCTGGAGTACTATAGGCTATAATTTACAAACATAAACAGTAATATATTTTCAAAATAATTACTTTTCTGGACATTTTTCGTCTAGCCTTACATCACAGATTCAAGAGTGCATCAATGCCAATAGTTTAGCTATGCGCCACCAGAGGATGACGTCTGAGATCTACTACTGATTTTATTAATGTCCAGAATTATTGCGAAATTCATTAGAGTTTGAATAAAGTTATGTAATGTCCCTGTGTGAAGATTTGAAAGGAAGCCGTAACTGAAGTGGTAAATAATGTCAATGTTCATGCATTGCTCTTTTCCGTGTTATATACAAAGTGGCAAGAAATCATTGAGAGTTTGAAATTGTTTAATAATTGAGGTAGGTTGAGAAAATAAAAAGTAAAATGATATACAGTACAGAATATACAGTAATGTACACTGTACAATATACACATATCGTATACAATCTAAACATATCGTATACAATCAAAACTGTCTTATTTTACAGAAATTAGTGACAACTGAATTGTTTGACTAAACGAGTGTCACAATTGTCCAAACAGATTACAAATGCCAAGAGATGGGCAGTCTACTAAAATTTTGAATCGGCTACTCAGAGGGAAGATCGTCTTGCTGAAGTACACTCGCCCCATTGGAAATAATACTGCAAAGAAGGGGAGAAATGTGAATAATTCTCTAAGTAGTAAGGCAGCTGTTCATTAGGACTCTCAATTTGACTATTTACACAGTTCTTAGGTTCAAGATGGTAAAATGGAAAATGTGTATATGTTCTCAGTCCATCCAGTAAAATTTTTTCTTCAATATGCGAGGGAAGTTTGAACAGTGGTGTGTAATTTATGAATGATCATTTACATATTAAGACTAATCTGTAAAGTTGTTTTGCATATCAATTGCTCCCATGTTCATTCATATTTTTCTAAAAAATATTAGCAAAAATTAATTTGTCTAAAAATATTTTTGTCTAAGCAAATAATGTCTGAGAGTCTTCGGGTTCTATTAATCATATTTCAGAATCCATAATCTTTATCACTTGAGATAAAATAATGATATTGTTTTGTTATGTGGCTCAGTGCATTGTCAATTTATTATTTAGACATAATGTCAAGTTGGTGGATCATTAGTTTTTTAATGTATCAGTCGTATGATGAATTGATTAATTAGCTGAAGAAATAAGTTTTATACTACATGTTACTAGCACATAGGACATTAAACATATATATTTTTGTCGTCTTCAGATTTTTAAAAAGTGTTAATTATGTTTCAGAATAGATACAAGTATTTTCATTTATTTTTATGATTATGATTCAACCATTACGTTATGACATCTATAACTATTACTCCGGATCTACCTACTACCGTACCCATGCATGAACTTCCGCATGTTATACACAGCTTAAAACAGTAAGTCCCTTCAAGGTAACGAGTTGACAGATCAATTTCAAAACTTTCTTTATGAATATAATAGAAGAAAAAATATAAAAATAGGATAAGTTTTACAACGTGACAATTTATTGATAGTGTTGGAATATTATATAAAACTCCACAAAAATTATACATGTGAGTACAAGTATTTTATTTGGTAGTTTAGATTTATTTATTGCTTTTAGTTATAAAGTGAATGTTTAGAAGCTGGAACTTCAAATAAGAAAAATGTCATTATTTGTGGAAAAGTGAACGAGGTAATCCGGAAATTTCCAAATGAGGGTCAAGAGAAGACAGATATCGTGGCGTGGCCGGGCAGACCATGGCAGGAAGTAGGGCGGAGAAGGGATACAATGGAAGAGATAGAGGTAGGTCCCGCCGCAGGGCATGAAAAGATTAAATTCCTTTTATTTATTTATTTATTTATTTATTTATTTATTTACGTCAAAAAAACAGTTAAAAACTGCGCATGACGGGCTATGGGGAAAAGTGAATTGTGTGCACATTTTCAAAATTCTGTGATCCCTACACTAAATCATATACTACTTAAGTTTTGGATTTTGAAAGGGAGAAAAAAAAACAAAAAAACTCCCATGTAATAAAATCGATTTTCAAGGATAAATAAGCAATAAATTTTGAATTTTGAAAGGGAAAAAAAAACAAAAAAACTCCCATGTAATAAAATCGATTTTCAAGGATAAATAAGCAATAAATTTTGAATTTTGAAAGGGAGAAAAAAAAACAAAAAAACTCCCATGTAATAAAATCGATTTTCAAGGATAAATAAGCAATAAATTTGGCTCTTATTACTTCCTGCCGCGACAACGTGGAAACGATAATTTGAATAATTGTATTTCCCACCGAATTCTAGAAGACGTGCACAGAAAATGAAGTTACATTTATGTCCAGAAGCAAAACAAGGGGCCATCTCAGCATTTGCTCAATGGATCAGGGAAACTGGACGAAAACCTGATCGAGATGGGGTCATTGACCCGGAAGCTGTGTTACAATAGTTGTTACAGGTTGTTTATACTCATTTATACAGTTCAAATGGTAATTAATGCATTATGTATCATTGTTAAAATTAATGTTACTTTTCTTGTGATGCTCAGTATAGTCTCTAATTGTATAGAAACAGTTAGGCAGCAGAAACGATTTCACTTGGGATTTAAACTTTTCTATTGAATTTAATCGTTTAATGTCATCTGGCAAAGTGTTGTAAAATAATATACATGTATTGTATGTGAATTTTTTGTAATGAGCTGTTGATACTGTCACCTGATGAATATGATTTCTACGTCGAGTGTTATAGTAATAGACTTCGGCATTTTCTAAAAATATATTCCCGCCCTTAAGCAAGTCATTTTTTACAAAAACCACTGATTCGTAAATAAAAGACACGGTAATGGTAGAATTCCTAGATTAATGAAGATAGGCTTACAAGAATCACGTGGGTGGGATTTGGTTATTATTCGTACAATTCGTTTTTTGTAATCTAAAAGTCTGGGAGCTATAAGATGTATTTCCCCAGAATATTATGCCATATCTCAGGCGGGAATGAACATTCGCGAAGTATACACAACGAGCAGTATGAAGGCTGACTGAATTTGCAAGAATTCTGAACGCGTAGCATAATGAACTTAACTTTGTGTTCAATTCATTTAAATGGACGTTCCATTTAAGGTTTGACTGAATTGAGAGACCTAAAAATTTTGTTGCATTAACATGAGTCAATGGTACACTGTTCATTTTCAATGGAGCACAGAATTGTTTATTTGAAATGGGAAACTGCATTAAAACCGTTTTCTTTTCGTTTACTATTAATTTGTTATTTCGGAACCAATTTGAAACATCTGATATTGTACTATTTACGGTTTCTTTATTGCAAAGGATGTTCGTATCATCCGCAAAGAGAACGGTTCTTCCGTTTCGAATCGCCGAGGGCATATCGTTTACGTAAAGTAGGAACAGAATAGGGCCTAAAATCGATCCTTGAGGAACTCCACATGCAACGGGCAAAGAGTCGGAAAGGTGCGTACGTAATGTTCCATCATTCCAGTAAGGTATTTCAACTTTCTGAGATCGTTGTTTAGGTACGAACATAACCAATCTAGAGCAATACCACGGATTCCATATGAAGGTAATTTTGAAAGTAAAATGTCATGATCAATGATGTCAAAAGCTTTTGAGAGATCTAAAAATAATCCAATAGGTGCCTCGTTTTGATCTAATGATGAGGCGACATCTTTAAGAAAAGAAAATATAGCTGTTTCCGTTGATTTTGATTTCCTAAATCCATGTTGGCAATCTGAAAGCGCGTCGTGTTTAGTGAGAAAGGTTTCCATTCGTACGTAAAAAGTCTCTCTAATATTTTTGAAAAAACTGATAGAAGAGAGATGGGCCGATAATTTTGAATTTCATTTTTGTTGCCTTTTTTGAAGAGCGGCTTAATTTTAGCTGTTTTGAAAATATCTGGAAACGTTCCGGTGCATAAAAATGCATTAAATATGTGAGTTAACGGGTGTATAATGGCATACGCACAAGTCTTTAACAAAGAATCTGGGAATTCATCTAAACCGGACGAATATTTATTTTTTAGTTTACCGATTATTTTGAGAATTTCATAGGAAGAAGTTTCGGAAACGAACATTGTCTAAAATTTTGGGTGCACTGTCTGTTTTTGAATTTTGTGCCTGAAGACCCTTAGTGAGATCGGCAGCAATTCTCGAAAAGTATTGGTTAAAGAGACTAGCCACTGTTGCCGGATCGTTGACATTTATATCGTTATATTTTAAAACAACCTTCTCTACGGGTTTTCTAGTTGATTTGGTAGTATTTTTTATTATATTCCACATTGATTTTGTTTTATTATTTGAGTTCAAAATATCCTGATCGTTTTTCATGATTTTTGCCTGCCTTATGACTTTTCGTAACAATGTTTTGTATTTTTAAAGTAGATAAGGAAATCTTGAGATACGTCATGACGTTTAGAAATGAAAGAAAGAATTCGCTTGTTTTTACAAGATGTCCTAATCCCTTGTGTTATCCAAGAATTGCTTTTCCGTGAAATTTTTAATTTTCGTTTTTGAAGAGGAAAGCAAGTGTTAAAATGAATTGAAAGAGTTGAAAAAAAAATAATTATATTTCTCGTTTGTATCAACAGTATTATAAACCGCTTCCCATGACTCCTGCATCAAGTAGTCTATGAATAATTTAATTTTACTTTTAGTAAACAATCTAGTCATACGTGTATTATTTATTGTGTCAGTGATCGCATTTCTTATAATGGTAAAAATTTGTGCATCGTGGTCACTGTATCCTAAATCTTTTGTTTCAACTTCATATCGAGTAGTAGTTTTGTTAATTATAATTTGATCAATTGCCTTCATCGAATTTTGTGTGATTCGTGTAGGTACATTAATTGTAATGTCTAAAGTGAAGGAATTAATTAAATTGAGAAACTTTTCTTTCTCGCAAGATTCGACCAGAAAATCAATGTTAAAATCTCCGCATACAACAATGGATTCAAAAGAGCGATTGCTGACTTTGTTAAGTGTTATCTCCAGGTTTTCTAAGAACAAAATATAATCTGCAGTTCTCTTTGTTCGAGGTCTGTAAATGCAAAGTATTATCACTTTTAGTGAAGTAAGATGTACAACAGAAATTTCGAAAATATTTTCAATGGAATACACATTTAATTCTGCCAATATTGAATTCGAGTGTATTTTGTGCTACATATTTCTACTGTTGATGTTGATCTCTTTATCACTGGACATCCTGATTTGAGCGACCACTCTAGTAATGAAAGTGTGGAGAGCCAAAGTTAGATATTTCTCTGTTTCTGTAGATTCCAGATCCCTAATTTCTCGATATATTGTACTGTATGATTAATTCATGATTCTACGTGTATCGTCCATACAGATTTTACTTACAATTGTTGCAACAATCGAAGGAATACTATCTCTGATTACAATCGGATTTTGTTCCGCAATTAAGTTTTAAAAGCTCATATCATTCATCAACCCGTCCAGAACGGATATCCAGTTGTATTTACAAGAGTTAGAATATGCATTTCTTGATTCTAAAAGTTCGTTGAAAATTATACTTGGATATCGACAAGGCGCCATAGATAGGAATTTTTTCATGTACGTCGGTGATTTTTAACTACTTCTGATTCTATTTTATTTCAACAACTTTCCTTTCTAATCCAGGAGCTGCTCTTGATAGCCCCAGAGGACGTTTAAAGACTTTTTTTTATCTTATCCAATTGATTAGTGTATCTTAAAATGCAGATACCCGCAGTGTATAGCACAGTAGTTGCTACCGTGGAATCCAAGAGTTTTCTATCAGTCCGTCAGCTATCATTTTTCCCTGATATTAAGATTTTCTAGACTGAACCCAATGCCGTTTCCTTTGGTCATGTCATTGGCAGCTGCATAGTTGAATAACCCTGACGTGAATTGGATACGTAAATACGTGCACTGCTTGACCACTTCTATAATTTCACCTCTATACTTCACTGGTCTCTCTGATCTCATTTTGCCTGACTTTTTGATTTATTTCGTTTTTACATTTACTTCGAGGGATTTTTTCTGACAATACTTGGATAGCGTGTCTTCCTTGTGTTGAAGATCCATCACATTGGTTGCCAGGATAATCAAATCATCAGCAAAAAGGAGGATCTCAGCTTTCAATTCTATGTCAATGAAACCTTCATCCACGAAGAAACTGATGTCACGAAGGAAAAGAGCAAATAGTGTAGAGCTCAATGAATCACCTTGAAGTACGCCTTGTCTTACTTCTATCGAATTGGTCGTATAATGAGTGTTGATTCTTACTTTCATTGATGCTCTTCCTTAAAGTTTCTGAAGAATCTTTATAATATTACTGCCCCAGATTCATGTAGTGATTTGCATAGAATATTGTGGATCACTGAGTCGAAAGCTCTCCTGAAATCTATAAACGCTGCATACATTTTTTCCTATAGGGTTAACTAGCTCTAGTCCTATTTTACCTTGTAACACAAACAACTTATCTTCACATGACCTACCCGGTCCGGTCAGAAACTGGATTGACATTCAGGCAAAAGTTTGAAATTCTCACTCCATATTGTCAATTGATTAGCAATCACAGATGTGAATATTTAAGTTATCGAGTTTGTAGGTGCTATTACACGGTAATTGAGCGGGTCTGCTTCGTTTACCTTCTTGTGGATCAAAATAACTTCCGACTCACACCAGCTTCATGGAACATTTCCATTCTTAATAACAATGTTAAAGAGTTTAAGTATTCGTTCAAACCAGTTCGGAGGAAGTCTCCTGTAGAAAAGATTGGGTATTCCATCGGGTCCCGGTGCTCTATTGTTCTTTAGTTTTCGAAAGCTTATCATTAATTCTTCTGGAGCAATCTCTTTGTCAAGAATCGGATGTCTACAGTATATACTTCATTGTACTGGTTACTCGATGTGGGTAGATATAGAAATCTATTACTTTTTTTGGGATTGAACAAATCTTACTTTTTCCCCTTTTAACTAATGGACAGTTTTCCAAAAGTCGGCACTATTCTAGATTGATCGGCACTATTCTTGTTGGTGAATCAGGGCGCGTTAAATACTATGGTCATTAGTTCCGTAAGTGTAGTGCGTCTTTTTGCTCGGGGGGGGGTCTTCCCCCGCCGAATGGCGAGACCCGGCCTACCGTCAGCTAACGGGATTTCCTCCAACCAGGTATCTGCCACCAGCGGGGCACCGCCCCAGCCGAGACAAGTCCTCAGTCCCAGGCCTGTCTCCTGGCATGTGTGGTAGTGTAGTGCAGGTTAGTGTAGGTGTGTATGTAAGGGGTAAGGATACGATAAGGAAGAGGAAGGAATTGTCGCGTGCGGTCCGTTTATTAGGGTACTGCTCGGTCATTCGCCTGGTGTTGGTCGAAGAAACCTCAGAAAACTACCAATCAGAGCAGCCGGCCGTTAGAATTCTCCTCCAGACAGCGACTGAATTCGACCTGGCTGAAAAGCTAGTGTCGAAAATCCTACCGCCGCCAGGACTCGAACCTAGGACCTCCCGGTCAGAGGCGCTGACGTGACATCAGTTGATGCACTGGGCCACCGCTCCCGGTCACTATTCTTGATATTTGAAATGTTAACTTTTAGAGTGATTTGGTACTTTTTTGTTTTTCTTTCGTTAGATTAAAATGCTTCTTCCTCGATCCAATGTAATCGTTTCTTCATTCCATGTTTTTAGTTCTACACCATTTTCTACATTTATTTCTCATTTCTTTGCGTAAAATTTGACATTCTTGGTCATACCATGACTTGTCTCTAGTTTCGTCTCTTTCTTTAATATAGAACGTCATTTGTAAGTCCTTAGCGATTTTTTTACTGCATTGACGATTTAAAAATTTAGTACGTCCAGATCCATAGTGTCCAAGTAGGATGTTGGTGTGTCTAGTGAATTCTGGTAGTAATCATCCTCTTTCTCAAGGGGCCATTTGAGTTTCAATTCTGCTTCAAGATTGCATTCTCTTCTGGTGTCGACATCTTGATTTGTCATTGGTCTACCTTCAGTGTGTATTTCTGCAGAGCCAGGTAGATGATCAAAAAATCCAAAATTTAGTATTGATAAATTTGACAGCCGCATGATCCTAGTTGATTGGTCCAATTATGGTCGTTAGTACTTTAGCCTTTTCCATCGATATTGTAACAATCCAGGATCCCCAGGAATGAAGACAGGGCAAAGAATAAAGATAAACATGTAATAAGTGGTATTAACATCAAAGGCGGGGACAAATGAAAGCGGTGTCGCGTAGCGATAATTTTTTGGAAGTCTAAGAAGACGCGACGAAATCATAATGGGGACAATATAGTTCAGTAGCGTTTGTCGAGTGAAACATTTTGGAAGTTATTTGAAAGAAATCGGTTCACGCGTTCCAAAGATATAAACAATTTAGTGAAGTACATTTTAAGCACACAACTAGACACGATAGCCATTGTTGTAGCTTAAGATCTAATGTAAAAAGTTGTTTTTTTCAAAAAAATTAAGTAAACGCGTGAAGCGATTCAAACGAAACTTTTGGCATTAATAGAAGAAATTATGGGGAAAATTATGCCACTACTCACAACGCGGAGAAATTTCGGGGGGCTACGGCATAAAAGAAAATGTAAATTGTATAAGTGGGAAATTCCAAACGAGTCGTATGACGTCAGAGCGGTGGAAGGGGATCGACCGTCTTCAGATTAAAAGAACTGTGGAAATTTTAGATGGTAGAAAACCAAATAGAAAACGGTAATAGCATTCAATTTGAAAATGCATGAGAATAATAAAGAGAGACGACCCAGAAAGAAGAAGATTAACTTAAAAATATATAATATTATATAGAAGACCCGGAAGTGATCGTGAAATGTTCGAGAAAAAAAGAGGAAGTCTCGGGACAACAATGAGAATAAGAACGCGGGGAGAATAGCTTGAGGGAGGACGTATGTTGAAACGCTCCGCGGAAATTAAAAATTTTGTTAGAAAGTTGTGCTAATCACGCGAGCAAAGTTAATTTTATAACGTTTAGTTGTAGCGGAGAAAGTTTAGAAGGTGAAACGCGGAAAATTATTGCAAAATTTCCAAAGAGAACGTTGTTCGCGAATATAAACAGTCGCATCATCAGCCGTGTGATTAAACTCGTTTCGTAAGTAATAAACAGTTATAACGAAGAGACATTAATTATTTAAAATGAAATTTTCCGAATTACGTGTGTGAAAAATGGAAGGATGCTGCGAATGGACAAACGAAAGGACGCTGCGTATATTTGGCGAGGGTGATGCATGAGAACGGCGCGGTGCAGGTCGCTGAACTCAACGAAAGGAAAGTGCACTAACTTTATTTAAATTGGTAATGCGCATTGATAAGAAGAAAGAATAGACTCATAGCTTCTAATGTACAAGACCAAGTTTTGTCAAATAGAAATAGATTTTAGTGAAAACAAAAAATAGAATGCGCATTCAAGTATGAATGATTTGGTTTTAATCTTATAGTGTAAATCTTCAGTGTGAATGAGAATTTCGTGTTTCTAGGGTATTGTTTATTGTGTGTTTAGTGTATTGTGTATTGTTTTTCGATTTTGTGTTGTTTGTTATTTGTTATGCCTCTAGCAGAGGAAGGAGAACAAAAAAAAAACCATATAAAATAAACGATGTCGAACGTTGTTGGTTCGACATTAAACCAATGCAATTGGTCTTATAAGTATGTGTAGTTAGATGAGGACCTACGCCCACGTGCCCGAATACTACGCCAGGATCCTGTATAGGTCCGCCACAGCCTCACGCCCAGTATTTATATCTGTATGAATAAATATCAGAAAAGCAGCTAGGCAACGGGCAAATTTCAGATGTATGTATTTTTGGCAACCCAACGTCAGGCATAATAGTGGACATTTTGGTAAGAACTATAGATGAAAGGAGCACAGGTAAAGATCGTTACATAGTTTTTGTAAGTTAGTTTTGAGAAAGAAAAGCAGAACGGATAGGTAACGTGTACCATTACATATTTGGCAGCCCAGCGTGGGGGCCATTGTAGAAGGTTTTCGGAGGTAGTCGTAGGTACCGTTACAATATAAGTGAAGTCACCTACTTCATCAGATTTACTTCGCCCATTTAGAACACAGAGGCCTAAACTTTCAAGATTCCCTACCAGTTTTTGTACGATAGTATTTAAAGTTGTATCCAGTGAGTTGCGACTTCCCTGAAATTCCGTTCCTTCCATGATGTTTTCTGGAAGCTGGTTTGAGAAACCAATACGGCCAATGAAATCACCCCTTAGCATTAGTGCTCCGTTGTGTTCTTGAAGTGTCCGATCCCGAAAACCAGTGAGTATTTTAACTCTCTCATTGACATTTTCATGTCTTAGGTAAACATTAACTACCACAAATTCTTTCATACTTATTACACCTTTCATTGCAATAAAGTAGGTATTAATTTTCAAAGCTTCTACCTTTTTAGATATATCATTCCTGTAATATATATATATATATATATATATATATATATATATATATATATATATAATCCTCCACCGGCTCTTCCCTTCGCCTTGTCTTTGACAGCAAGACTTTCAATGAATTTAAAATCTGAAAGTAAGTGTGGAACATTAGCTATAGGTGAGTAGTTCCATGTTTCGTTGACACAAAATATTACACAGTGTTTCAAATAGTCGTAGTCCGAACAAGTCAAATTGCATACATTTTTAAAGACACACGATTTCCAGAAAACAAAATCATAAAGACGCGTAACTATATTTACTGGTTGCCAAAGGAAGATTTCCTGTGGTTGTTCTGAGAGGGCTTTTCCGTGTGGTGGAAGAGTTGAGCTGAATCATCTGACCCGTTAACTGCTTTGAAATTTTTCAATTCACCAGCTTCTTCATCTCAGTTGTAGATTACGTCATCTACAGTAATCTTCTTTTAGTCGACTGTAACTGATTTACCATTTTTTCTTTCTTCATTGGCAACTTCTGTATTCTTTGTCTGAATTTCTCTTTCCTTAACTGTGCGCTCGTAGCGTATACCTGACTGTCTTTGAGTTTCTTTTTGTTTTTTATTATCTCATGTTTGTTTTCCATGTTTTCGAGTTTGGCAATATACAACGTTGTGCGACTTTTTTCATTAATAGACATGACTTCTACAACTCTTGCGGTCACATGCAATTTTTCTTCGAAGAAATTTAACTCTTCTAATTTTGCATCATCGCTGGAGGTTCGAAGTCCTCTGATAACATTTTTGTGCTTCTCTTTTTTCTTCCGTTTCTCTTCTTTACTTTTTAAACTTTTTATAATGCCAAACAACAACTTTTTTTCTTATTTCAAGATTCTTCTTTTGCCTCAATATCTTGTCAAACAATTTCCTTCACTAATTGCTTGAAAAATTGTTTAAATTCTTGGAATTAATTTGTGAGAGACATTAGAACTTTTACTATCAACGTGGATGAATCGGCTGTTTCATGAGTGTTTCCTGTTGTTTTCGAAAAATATTTAATTGTGGTTTGTTTAGAACTTGGAGGTTTAATTTTGTTTGACGATAGAGGCGCCATTTCTTAGTCAACCGTTGAAATTCTTGTTAAACGTTAGATTCTTCCGGGGATCAAAAGATGACAACAACAGAGATCAATACAGTTGGCGGGTACATCTTATCAAAACCGATTTTTGTAATCTTCCGGTACACTGTCTCTCCTTATATATTATATTTGTACGTATATCTGTTACGTGATACTACTATTTTGTCATCTGGCTTATCTAAACTGCTTTTTGAAATTTATCAGAACTGGCTCTATTGAATACTGGCATCTACCAAAATTTCACACAGACAAACAGAATTATTCGTAATTATTCGTCAAAATATATTCTAAGTTTTGTACGTTACTTCTAAGAAATTCCGCAATTGTCTAAACCAAATATTAAGAATTGTTAATAATTAGTTAAATAATGTTAATTATTTAAGAAAATAGCACTAATCTGATTTGGAAACATAACATTGTAATACAATGAACAAATTATAAATGATAGAAATTAATAGTATATCTATTGAATTTCTTAATTACTCTTGGGCCGGGGCTCCTGCCCCAGACATCTGCAATGCCAGCTAACTGTACAGGATTTGACAACTCCGCAATTCTGAGAAATCCACCACTGCTATTACAATCTAAAACAAGAGAGTTTCTTTATTTTCTTTTTCAGTGTCCGCATTTATTAACAACAGATGAGAAATGATCGTTGTTTATTCTTCCTATGTGCATTTTATGCAATATCAATTACTGAATTATTTACCGTCGCTGCTTCGACGCATGGCCGGCACGGACGTCTGGCAGCAAAGCAAAAACCACAAGTACATCAGAACCAGTTCACAGAAAGTCACATCAGTGTATACACGCACTCACAAGTGCCGTCTGCATCTCCCAAATCACATATGTAACCACGAACGCACTTAAAATATTCCGATATTGTTATATTGAACCAATAGCGCACTCAGTACTCCAACCTCACACTAACACAGAGTTACAAACAACCACTTAAGGGTTAATATAATTTTATAAATAGTTTGTGTGATTATCAGATCTTCTTTTAATGAATAAACACTGATTTGTCTATTTCATCACATTTTCATTAATCCACATTACAATCTATACACGTTTTATGAATTTCCCGCTTTTCGAATCATTAATAACCTACAAAGACTGATGAATTAATAACTAAATTATCAACATATATCGTTCAATCGTTAAATTGTGAGTTATTAACCCTAGAATACAAAGGCGTCGTAGAGTCGCTTGATCTGCAGCACTGCTCGATACGATCGCGATCATTCGACATCTTGCGGCAGGGCCGAGAAAGACGCAAATGGTCGTGCCGAATTCCATCTTGGAGATACTACCCACAGATGCCACATTAATAAAACCGAAGTATAGTGCCGGAAGCTTCTCCCATCCCCTTCCCCTCACTCCCGTTTTTGAATCTCGACGTATCTTCATTGAGTGACTAGCCAGTGAAATACACGTATCATTGTGCGCGTGCCTATTTCCGCTATACGCCATTTTAACACGCGTCATCCAATAGATTACACCATTGTAGTTACGTCAGTGATGCTTTATTGGCTAATATTATAAATAATGAATACAAAATCCTTGTCTTGTAGCATTTAAATTTTGTTCTGAACATTTAGTAATCATACCAGAATGTTGGCGATCGTAACAAAGGTCGCGTGACGAGGAACTTCGGCGGACGCTTCTCAAAAGTCATGTGTGAACAGCACCAAACAAGTGCCTCCTGTGAATGTCAAAGCATTTAGGTGTATCTATAAAACCCTTTAAAACGTATTTTGTAACTTCATATCGTATATGTTCAATCCATTAAAAGTAGTGTTTCATTCTAAAAATGACTCGGAGGTATTTTCAATATTACAATACAATTGATGTTGGAAATACGCTGCCTCTACCCCACAGGTTACGGGTCATTTTATAATATAATGTGAAGATTATGTTTTCAACTTCGCTTTGTTGCAACAATATTCAGCAAATACAATTATTAAAAGAACAATGAAATTGTTAGTTAATGGAATTATCTCCTTTGAATATGCTTACTTTCTTTTAAGAGACAACAACGCCAGTGCTTTTGTATTTATTCTATGTGCTTTGTACTTAACTAGTGAATTGGAAAGAATACTTTATAGGAATGTTTGTAGAATGTCGATAACACTTTGTGATATAAAAACTTTTATGCAAAAATGGCTTAATATCTCTGAGTGAAATGAAAAATTTTCTTCAATTAGAATCGATAATGGTTTTTTATCTTACTGATAAGCAATGATTAAATACGATGCATTCACACACTAGAAGAATATTTTTTTTGCTTTAAATTATATCGATGTCAATAACAAATTGATAAAGCCCATAGAAGTTTCGTATTCAATCACAGAAATTAAAATAACTAATTAATTAATCATTTGAATTAATGTTATGTGATCCTGTGAATGTTTTGACGAGCACTGTTTGTCACAAACCTTAGGAAGGGTTTTGTGTTGAATTTCTAATATTTACAAATATTTTATGTATAATTTCTAGTTCATTTCAGAGCGACCTTTGTTTATCACGAATATCTAAGTAAATGTTCTCCTTTTCAGAAAAAAATGGACTATGAAAATGAACATAGAATATGTCCGCAAATAAAATATACTTAAACCACTTTGCATTTATCACGCATAATTTAACATCAGATTAATGGAGACGAAGGAAAATGGAATGTTCTCAAGTAATTATTCCAAATTGGATTTCTGGAATTTTTGTCACAAATATTCTGAGAATTAATTTGACGAAGTATCTGAATTCATTGACGCAGAACTTTTCCAAGTGGATTCCCTCGAATTAGGCTGCAGAGAGGACGGACCTGACGAGACCATTCATCTGTGATTTCAGGTGAGGCGTGACTGCAATCTAGGCGAGAAGTGGACAGAAGACGTTGGCACATACAATTAGAACGTTGAAAGACGGGAATGTTGTGTGTAATTGCAGGTTGTTTGCATTTACGTGCGTGATGCTGAAGTTGTAAGACTATTTTTGTTGTTATTTTCAATTGTTTTGTAGAACTTAGAGGGATTTGATATGCTATACTGAACGTGACACAAACCTAATTCTGAACAATACATGCATTGAGTTACCGCCATGCTTACACCCGTAAGCGTTTCTTGTTTTGTTCTATGAGGATATGCTTGATTTAAAGGATGTGTATCGTATACGTATTTGCACCACTTTTTAAGTACCATTTTTAACCACTTTTGTACTCAGCCGATCACATATATGAACTAGGTGGTGCTACAGAATGACACATTCTCCTAGTAACGATTTCTAATTTCCTTGGTGTGGGCTGGCTTTACAGTCTTGCCCCATTCTCTTGCCAGCTGTCATCTATAGTCACTAATATCTATAATCTATAATCCTAATAGTAGAACCGAAATATTACTTCAAGAATATTAAAGAAGTGTAAAACCTCGTCCTAAATGAAAATTTTCATTGAAAAATTTAAAGCCGTTTTTAAGAAAATGGCGATTAAGCATTACTATAAATGCAAAATTTGAAGCTCTTTTTCACAGGAATCTATTGAGATTTCGAAAAGCTTCATTTAAAGTCATTTCAAAAACTTCTACTAGAAAATACAATAATGTATACAACTCGATGGAAATGTGCATATTAACGGAGACATATTTCAAAAAATTACATTTGTGTAATTTTTGAAACAATAAAAGAATACACCAAAATGAACTTTACTCATATTATTAGTCAGAGCCATTACCACTATCTGTTGTAAAAGTTCGAAGAGAAAGTTTGGAGCCATTTTTTAGAAAATGGCGTTTCAGCGTTTCTGAAAATGCAGAATTTAGAGCTCATTGTAACAGAAAATTATTGAGTTTTCGAGAAACTTTATTTAACATTATTTAAAGCACATGTACTCATAAGTACAATAATTTGAAGAAATTGTCTCTAATGTAAATATTGCCGACGTGAGAGACAAGAAAAAAAATACATTTTTGAAAAAACAAAAGAATAGAGCAATATGACCTTTATGTATAGGGTTTGTTTGACACTAATCCTACCAAACATTTAAAGAAAATATTTGAAGCTGTTTTTGAGAACCTCTTGTTTTTGTTATTTTTTAAATGGCAATTTTTGCATGCACTATTGCACGAAAAGTACTAAAGTTTTCAAACAATTTTTTATGATCTTTAAGAAAAAACTATTTATGGACAACAAATTTCATTTGAAGGAAAATCTCTGCAATTTTCAAAAATGTAAAGGTAACCGTGAAAATCGGACCTATACCACTCATATAAGAGTATTTTACTCTATTGTTACAAGAAATTTAAAGAAAAAATTTGGAGCCGTTTTTGAGAAAATTTTGAAAATGTCCGGGGGGTTTCATGTACAGTATCCCCACATTTTAAAGAATGATTTTCAAAATTTCAAAGTTTCAACTAGAGCAAGATGGACAGGGGTTTCTTCAATTTCAAAAAAATCCTACACATGGGTTAGGTGCTAGTAGTGTTCATAGACAGATGGTCGGACGTTTTGAAAGAAAACACTTTTTCGATATAAGGGGATCCCAAAAGATATATTTCCGTTAAAATCTCGAAATCGATTTTCCGCAGCATTACATAAGTTTCTCTGTACTACGTATATTACTCCTTATATACGTATGTATACGAAAAAGTAAGAAAATACTGTAGATGAGCGAGTATACAAGCAATCATCCTCGTTTCAATAATGTAGCTGGAATAATCGGCAGCAATCCCGCAATTGATAAGCAATTTGCTCTGCCCAAAATGACCTCATTGGAAGGGAAATATTCTCCGTAATATCTGGTTGTTTGTTGAAACAAATGCCATTATTAACTATACCGACTACAAATTTTCAATATTTTGATGGTTTGCAACAGAAAAGCTTTAAATTGTTATTATTGACGTCATTTGTGGTTAGTCTCCTTCATAATTGCATCTAAAGGCAATATCAAGATTTTGTTTATAAATGAGATAAAATTAATTATTCAGAGGTGTATAATACTCGTGGAATGGAGTCATCGTGTTTCATCGTACTAAAACCATCCAAATAATCCAGCATCCAATCAAAATAGCCGAAAATTGCTAATTTTTCCTTACCCTACATAAATCCAAATTAGGTAATTATATAGTATGAAATTATCACAATTTTCTTTTGTATTTCTCTAATTCCTGGTTTATTTAAATTGATATCGTGATTGAGTACCGATATTGAATACCGAAAGTGAAGGACACACTTACATTTTGTTTAGTTTTGCAAAAAAGTGTTGTTTTTCTCATTGATATTATTGGCAAATATCAAGATTGCGAATCTTATTCTATTTATGGTACAGTAATGAAAGAAAACTTTATTTACATTTACAAATTAGGTAACATAGATTTAGACTCTCAAATCTATTATTCTGTCTTAAATTGTGAAACCAACGCTTTTCTCAAGATTTTGCAAATTAGTTACACAAAGAACAAGAAAGACAAATATTAAAACATCACTCCAAATCATATCTTTTCATCTTGTTTCTCAACAATACTCTAATTTCACAAACGGAGATACCAGAAAATGATAGTAAATACTCATTTATAAATTGAGCTCGTTTTTGATTCTTGGTCTTACAGGATTCACGGTAATGAAATGAAATTGTAGACATTGAGATAAGCAAATCAATGAGTGAGTTAGCGAGATTTGCTGGACTGATTCGTTGCTTAAACAAACGAGGAAATGCAAATTATATCCAAATTTAACATTTGATTCGATTTATTTATCGCCAAAGAAACATAAAATGTAAGTAAAGTGTAGGAAATATGTGTAATACTGGAACATCTTCTTGAGCTCCCACCCACTCAGTTTAGCAAGCTAAACTGTTGGGTAAACTGTTGCTAAACTGGGCATTTATTTATTCATTTATTAATTTATTTCAAAAATAAAATTTCTTTGAACAATGCAATAGTTCTATACAAACATATTATCTGACCGAGTATGCTTCCAGAACAAACTTAAATAAAACTAGTGAGAACCCGTCAAAATTTGACGGTGATATCTGAGATAAATGTAAAATACTGTACCTAAATACTGTACATACTAATGTTCACAATATATTGCATTGTTTGGATCTTCAGGGTATAACGAAGATATTCTGTGATGAGGAGTTTCCAAAATTTTGAACATGTATGGCCCTTGACCAGGTGACAATGCAATATCGGCACAAAAAATATAGCACTATTACACTGACGGATATTATTTCTAAAGTTTTTTGATGTGTCATCATCTCCTATAAACAACTGTTTGATTTCTTCTGGCATATTGCTGGAAGGTATACTTATTTTCCCATTTAAGCAACACAGAGTAAATCGTTTGCAGAATTTCTCTCACATGGAAAGAACAAAGCAGAACAAAACTGACATTTCATAGACAATGACCCAATAGAAAACAAAATGACCTCACTATCACGACACCTACGCTGACTTTCTCTTTCCGAGCGTCCAGTTTGAATTGAGATTTGATTGATTGTAACGTTTGGGTCTTTTGGGGCGCGTGGACAACGATTCGGAATTCAACATAACCTGAAAACAACTTCACTAAAGTACAACCGAGCAGAACCCACTGTGCGAATGTTCTCTACAAAATACACCACAGAAGCAAATACATGCAAACTGTCAACACCACAATGCAATTATTACACTGAAACAAAACCTTGACGAATAGTAAACAAATCTCAACAATCAAAACAAAACATCAAGCAGCGTGGACTCACATCTATGGACTCATGTATATCGATTTTGAAACTGCCACCGTTTGAAAGAAAACAATTGACTATTGATAAGCGTACTATTAAAGAATGATTTAATTAATTAATTTACACCGTAAATGTTGGTGAATCAACACAAACAATACCTGATAACACATCTAGGAATCACATTCTTTCAGTTAAAGGAAAAAATACTACAATCGGTTCAGTAGAAGCTCTAAACGAAGCCATGGCAGAATACCTTATTTTTTTAAATGTATATAGATCCTAATCGTTCAAAATCAGAACAACTACAAAGGCCCTGTGGTTCGTTTCAAATTTACTGTTGCACAAAGAATTAAATATCCCATACATAATTCCATTTATTACCAAGAGCTGTAGCAAATTGTACTCCTGCATCGACCAAATCGATCACTTATCATATTTTTAACTTGCTTAAATAATAGATTCCCGGACAAGAATTTAAAAAACAGGTCCCCTATTTAAACATATATGAACATTTAGTCTCAGTTGTAGAATAAGCAGGCGCTTTATTAGCTTCCTTACTATTGACTAGTTAGATGTAGAATTAAATTAGTTTATAAGATAAGTTTAAGTCGGCACAAATTACAAATTTAAAATGCCTACAGTACTGATCTGTGTATCTTGTTATTTCAATAAAAATAAAATAAAATGAATAGGCAGTTCACAATCAAGACGAGGAGCCATCTCAATATTTGCTCAATGCATCAAGAGAAACTGAAGAAAAGGGTAGTCATTTACCTAGAATCTGAAGTACATTTCTTGTTATGGATGTATCTACTGAATAAAGACATATTTAGCTAAAAACAAAGTGATCATTATTGGCAAAACACCCTAAGAAAACTGCATGAAATTAATTTACTTAGAATAAATCCATTGTTCTTTCAACAATTATAAATCAAGCCAATATATGCAAGCTAGGGATAAAGTATACCGATTTTACTCATGCATATATGAGTTCAAAAATACAATGTGTAAAACGTGACACTGAATATGTGAAAACGTGTAACCACTGCAACACTCAAGAAAGTGAAATATTTTATTATTTAGGGTCAATTTTTTAGAAATCAAGTCAGTAAGATAGACTAAAACTGTTTTAATACCAAGTGAGGATGCTTAAACACTATACAATTCTTCAAAAACCGTAAACTGTAAAAGCCGTTTAACACGATATTAAGGAAAACTATAATACGATATTTATTTTTGTTAATAAAAATAATAATAATAATAATAATAATAATAATAATAGTAATAATAATAGTAATAATAATAGTTGTTAATATAACATGAGAAAAGAAATTAAGAAATCGCTAATGATATTGACGTTAAAAAGATATTTTAAATTAATTTAAAAATTCGAAGTATGTACTTGTTATTATGTATATCTCTCACACAAATCACTGACACATATTGCAGTTAAAAGAAGAAAAAGAAAACATAATGTTAGAGATTGCCGAACACAGCTTTAGACAGACCACACAGCAAACCAAATGTGTAAATCTCCTTCCAAGAAAAAAAAATTAGCACTACCGCGAAGCGAGATAGCAAGATTTCATACCCTAATGAATAATTATCCGGACACCTAATGAATAATTAACAGGCCCTCCTTCTCGAGCCCTTCCACCTCCATTGTGGCAGCGGTGGGGCGGAAGTAAACGCCTTTTCAAGGGCCTTTCATGCTTCCCAAGCAGTGGCGAGAGCTAATAAAAGACGCCTGTCGTTCGGCCTTGAATGAGTTGAGCGAGGCAGTGGAGAGCGGGTCGGGGGAGGAATAGATGATTAGGTAAATAATGGAACGACTCTGCAATTCCGGGAGGGCCGAGGGGGCGTGCCCGATTCCGGACTCCCCTGACGCGGTCACGCACCCCATGAAGTACGCATTACGTCCGGCGGAATGCTAGACCGAGCCCTCTCATTTACAAAGTCTGGGCGGTCGGGTTTCTGCGAAGGGATTGACTCACTATTGCTTAAACTGTACACTACAATCTGAAGACTTAAGTTTCAATATTTGGCAAAAAAATATTTGAAACATTACAATAGTATGTCGCAATATAATATTCCTTTCTTAAGTAACAAATGATCTTCCCATTCCTATGTTGTCATCTGTGACTTTTCTCTATTTAAAACTAAAACGTCTTGTTAATATAACTAACGTTTGATTTTTTTATAATATTTTAATTGAATCTGAGAAATGAGGCCTGAAAGCCTCATGAAATGTTGTCTATACTCAAAAGAATGCAGTAATAACATCTTCATATTATCAGATATATATATATATATATATATATATATATATATATATATGAAGTTAATTTCTTCTCTACATTAAATTGTTTTATATCCTCATTATGAAGATAATACGGAGATATGGCGATTATGGTGTTAGTACACATATGGCAAATATCAATACAAATCCAATTCAGTGTTCAATTCACTCAATATTCACAAAAATCAATACAGTGGTTTACCCAGACAAAATACTGTGAATGAATCATTATAGAGTGTATTTCAGACTTTCGCAAATCACTTTAAAACGCCTTAAGCCTAATTCATATAAATAATTCTAGGAAGGCTTAGAATACTTCTTAACTTTTATGTATCGAGTGTTCTTCGTTTTCTGATAGAAAGAAATTTGAAAGTCTCTAATGCTCAGAACAATGAATTATAAGCGTTTCAGTGCTCTAAAACGGCATACCAAATGAATGAATAATTCCTCCATCCATTCCTCCCAGATCGATTGGTTGACTCTATATCCGTATCTCCACAAAGTAGCATATTGATACAGTAGGTGTATGTCAAGGACACTTACTGATGAACAAAGAAAGCCCGCATCGACCGCTCAGATCCATAAGCGACGTCTCAGCAATGGACCAACATTGTCTTGAAACAGTGTTCTGCAGCTGAGAGGAGAGTAAATGTTATCACAAAAACAACTAAAGGTTGAAATTCAGTTTTCTTAAACTGGAAATAAAATACACAGTATAATTCATTCAAGCTCGGCTCGTTCATATTTGTTATCAGAAAATTTGTCTCTATTAATGAACATTTTTACTAAATTTCTAAGTAATCTAATCCGTAGACAGACACACGACGTAATGCAAAGAAAGCAAAAGTACTTACAGAAATACTTTAAATATCAAATGATATAAAACAAAAGGTATTATATTCAATTTAACACTAAATAATTTTATCTATTTCAAGAGAATCAAAATGTAGTAAAAACTTATTTCTAGAGAATTTTGTAGAAAACAAATGTATTCATTTAGCAGGATAATAAAAATGCAATATTTGAGTCCATACGCAGGGAAGAAGATACGCTATGTTGCCGGTGCGCTGAAAGTAAACTGAAGTAGTTCCAATGATTTTGTTTCCTTTGAACAGAGACTAAATATTCATTCTAAAGGTAATGATGAGTGAAAAGAATTTACTGGGCATTAACTTTCTTTAGTTTCTCGTAATCAACTTTGTACATCAATTTCGATTCGTTATCTCATTTCAAAACGGTTGGGAGAATTTCCAATAACTTTATCATTCTATTAATTCTACAGTTCCTTAACTTTATATGCGGAAAGAATATTATCAAATTTCCCCATCCACTATGTCGGAACTCTGTAAAGGGGTTAACTTCCATTCAATAAGGAATATCAGCTGTTAGATACAGCGCAGAGAATACGTAATTTTGAAACAATATAACACTAGAGCCTGCATTTGCCAGTCCGTCAACTAATGAAGTCTACCACCCAGAGCTCTCGGGCAAAGGATGGACGTGTGATCCCCCCCCTCCCACTCTCCCCTGGTTGCAGGGGGGGGACCTTCTCCGCCGTCGGAGTTTGAACTCTCTTCCCCTCTCCCCCTCCGCCCCCACCCTGACGCTTCCTCCAGTTCTCTGCGACTCGTTTAATCGGCTCGCGAGGGGCTGCTTCGCCGTTGGCGACTCAATTACGTCCAGTTATTGCTCTACTTCCGACCCAACTCCACTCGCCATGTCTGCAAAGCTCCGAGTGCAGCCAACAGAGCAGAATGTAAGCGCCCGAGGCGCTGGAAGTGGGCTTAAGCAGCAAGGGATAATAACAGGAAGAGACACACATGAGAAGAAAATGAGGAAAGAGAGGGCAAGGGGATGAAAGTTTGCGGCAGAATAAGGGAATAAGAAACAAAGTATCGATGCGGGGATTTGGAAGCACAGACTCTAAAAAAGAAAGCACGGATAAGTGGGAAATAGGCAAGTAAAAAATCGGCAGGAGATAACGGTAAAAGACACATTAGAAGAAAATGAGAAAAATTAGGGCAAAGGCTT
Source organism: Teleogryllus occipitalis (assembly GCA_011170035.1). Lineage (NCBI taxonomy): Eukaryota > Metazoa > Arthropoda > Insecta > Orthoptera > Gryllidae > Teleogryllus > Teleogryllus occipitalis. Next base: position 79,698 of record BLKR01003579.1, on the reverse strand, counting down.
GAAGTTTTACGAAAGAATGTGTAGGCGTGAGGGAATAAAGCATATACGCGGAAATTTGAAACCAGAGACTTGAAAGAAAGAAAGAAAGAAAGAAAGAAAGAAAGAAAGAAAGAAAGAAAGAAAGAAAGAAAGAAAGAAAGAAAGAAAGAAAGAAAGAAAGAAAGAAAGAAAGAAAGAAAGAAAGAAAGAAAGAAAGAAAAGAAAGAAAGAAAGAAAGAAAGAAAGAAAGAAAGAAAGAAAGAAAGAAAGAAAGAAAGAAAGAAAGAAGAAGAAAGAAAGAAAGAAAGAAAGAAAGAAAAGAAGAAGAAAGAAAGAAAGAAAGAAAGAAAGAAAGAAAGAAAGAAAGAAAGAAAGAAAAGAAAAGAAAGAAAGAAAGAAAGAAAGAAAGAAAGAAAGAAAGAAAGAAAGAAAGAAAGAAAGAAAGAAAGAAAGAAAGAAAGAAAGAAAGAAAGAAAGAAAGAAAGAAAGAAAGCATACAGGTGTCAAAAAGGCAATTGAAGATGCAAGACGCCCTGGAGGAAGTAGAAATATAAATTCGAGAAGTTCAAAAGATTCACAAAAAGAAAGGCATGATGTCACGAACTAACAAACTGATAAGGACCACACATCCACTGTGTATCCATCATATAATCTACTTTAAGAAATGAGGAATTTTGTTATGCATTTTCAAAAATATATTTACAAAGAAATGATTCTCCAATTTTACGAGTATGTTACAAAATCATATTTCTGGATTACATCGAACTGTACGATTTATTGAAGTATTGACCTTCAAACTATCCAGTGTTTACCGTTTTTTTCATGAAATGTTTCGCTTTCTGTAATGCCATCTTACGTCAACCTGTCACAAAATCGATATGTGGCATCGCGTGTTGCCCTTTGCCAACCGATTCTATCACAAATTGCTGTATAAAATATCACTCTTACTTTTGAGTGTTTGATAGCAAAAATAATACATGTGAACAATTTCTGTAGTTCATTTTGAAGTTATGAAGAAATAAAAATTTGCTTATCATTGCACGGTAGAATCGACAAATGCCATATGATATGTTTATGTATTTAAAAAAATTAAAGCTGCAAATTAATTTTTTGGGGCAAATCCGGAGAAGAGAAAATTGTGTTTCTATTTACCAGCACTACAATGACACACATTTATTATTTTGAATGAAATTAGTAACCGTAACCATCAACATAAATTACATAATTATGAAAATGTATTCCTCGATCCTTATAATACATTGCATGGGATACAAATTTGGAATGCGTTTTTGTAAAATTCAACTAAATATTAAATACACTGAACAAGCAAGGTTAAAAAACAAACACAAATCTGCAAACTAACGTTTGAAAGTCGGCGAAAGTAGAGGCCATTTCTGGGACTCAAGCGTAACCAACATTCGTGGAATTGCAAAGTTACGAGTTCTCTTTTCTAAGGAGTGAGCAACTTTGTCAATTAAGAACCATTCAGTCGGTGTGTTTTCTTCTCGCTGGATTCGTTAATTGAGATACAACCCCGGGCGGGTATGTAAGTAACGTGCTGTGGAATCAACGAGAAAAGCACTCCGAGGGAGAGCAAAATTACTGGCGCGCTGATGCTCAAAGCATGAAGTGTAAATACGACAATACATCTCCAGTGGAGCCCGTGTTACGGCCCACTTGCTTAGGAAACATCAAACATCACCGCGCCAAGCAGCCCGTGTAAACTTGCAGGGCGACACAAAAAGGAGACAGCGAGGGGGATATGGGATGGAGGACAAGCAGATGTAGCACAGTGGCGGGGAAACAATATTTTACGAGGACAAGCTTTCCATCAAAGGAAGACTGAACGATGAGAATACGTATTTTCCTACTAACAATCGATTAAAATAACAGCCATCAATAATTGGAGCAAATGCCAGGAAGTACTCATGCAGAAGCAGATGTTGCACACGTCCTGGAGGCTACAATTTGTATAATTATTGAAAGCAACATGATTAAAGTAATTAATTAATAATGGGAAGATGAAAGAGTGTAAACGTTTGAAGAACTCGTTCTGCATTTGACAAGATTTACTGGATCGTAGACCAATGCGAAAAATATATAAACACAAACTACGAAAGTCATTAACAAAATGTTAAATTAATGAGAAATTTCCGACAGTGAGTTTTGGTTCTCTGTGAATATCGAGACTCCACAGCCTAGATCGAAGCGTCAGATTCCGCTGCCACATGAGAGGCTCTTCACTCTTTCAATTCAACTGATACCACCAATCAGACAGTTTGTCATCACCTAGGACGTTCGGAAGCGAATTAAGAGATCTTTTGGCTTAGTTATCAAAACAACTGGAACCCAAAGGTATAGTCTAACTTCCTCCAAAGTGTTTGCAATTATTCACTCTAAGGTCACCATAAAATCAACCATTGGAGAAATAGACTTCAAATTTTATGAAACACATCGAATTGTGCAAGTACGTCTATTGCATCTAAATGCATAATGCAATACTTTGCACACGAATTCTATTTATTTTCTTGATCTGTATAATAATAATAAACAAGGTTTTCTTACGATAAGAACGAATTAAAGAATTAAAATAACAAATAATCATATGGTGACTGTCAATTAGTAATGTTTATCAAATGTTCTGGCTATTAATAAACATTGGGGTAACGCTTATTGTGGCAAGCGCTTAACTTGGAAAAAGTCGTAGAAATTTTTAGAGCAGAAAATCTTTAATTGACACCCTTTCAAAGGCCGATCCTGAGCAAAATTTAAATAAATCCATAGCTTAAAATAATACCTTAATTCATGGCCAGATAGCATTGTGGCGGAAGGTGTGCCCTCTTTCACACGGTATCAGGTGCAATGAAACAAACCTAATGAAAATAATTTGTGCTGGTTAACATGGTGAACATAAAGCTAGTCAGATCACCTCTCTGGGTAGATAGAGAGATCGGCTATCTTGATAACTACTTTTATAAAATTTAACGAGTAAACGCAGATAATTTTCCAAAGATATTACTTCACTTAATTCAAAATTGACGACTTTTAACACGTGTCACTTTTCTTGTATGTCGAAGAAAAATAACTCATTAAATTTACTTTATCTGAAGAACTCCACAGTTTAAAACATCATTATCTAAAACACAGGTCGTCCAAATATTTGCTGTTTGCCCACTGTGCACACCAGATTACCTCATTGCCAACCAGTTGGGCGCAGCATGGCGATGAGCAATACCTCCGTGCGAGCTTTCGATAAATTCTCCGCGCTCTAAATTTAGTCGACATCGTTAAAGCTCGGATACGATTCTGTGCGAGAAATCAAAACAGCGTGAGCTCAATCACAGCTGAAGTCGCTAAGTAGCTGAACAATACTCTCCGTTTACACGTTCGTCCCAAATTAACCACATCGTTTAAAAGAGATGTATTTCAGTACACAGAGGTAAGTGCATTTTGAAACAAAACGTTCTCAAAGTACGAAACGTGTATTCAGAGCCACTTTGAAACAGTAAAATATTTAGAAAAACGAAATACTTGTGTTAATTGTGGTTTCATTTTGTGATAGGAATATCCAAAACTTATTGTGAATATAAGCCCTAGTACTTATTATACAAAAAAAAAGTTCAGAAGTCAACATCAGTGCAACCAATACTTATAAACCAAATACAACAACAACGTATCATCGAAATTCTCATCTTCACGGAGTAGCATAAATCATTATGACCGCAATGAATTGACTTTATTAGAGTTCATAATATGTTAAAGCGTTCTTTGATGAATCTCTAGAGGTACGCCTTGGGAAATCTATTTACGTAACAGCAAGCCTACGAAACTTTGAAAAAGATTCAAGGTTTAAATATATTAAAGAATCCATTAATATTTAATTGCGAATAATAAAAGGATAAAATAAAACTACAAAATTGACCTGTCAATCATATCTGAGAATTAACCATGTAATTTCCGTTACATGTCATTTAAAAATAACTTCGATATTGTGGATTGAACCTGGTAATTTTCTCGCTTTTCGAACGCATCGTTGCAGCAAAGAGAGCAAAACGAGGGGCGAATCAGGGTAGTCCGCCTGCGATCGTGTCCCGCTCACTGTGTGCGACCAAGCGCTCACTGAGCGCCGCGGAGCGCCACGCAGCGTTATTTGATGCTCATCAGCGCAGCGCCCGGAGCGGGCGATGGAGCGGGGGCGCTGGGCGAGCGGCGGGGAGAGTTGCGCCGCTTCCTGTGAGAGCTTTCAGAGTTTCTGCAAGATTTGGCAGCCCGGCTCCTCCTGGAGGAACTCGCTACGTTTCGACACTCGGCTATGCACAAAATCTCCGACCGTGAGATTATCACATTGGCTGCAAAATATCGATGAATTGTGTGACTAAATGAGTGAGTATTTAGTATTTCGCTTAAACCTTTTTTGTCATTAGACCCATGAGTGTAGCGCATGTTAGAATCAGGAGGTGATCTTCTCCTGCTGGAAGTAAGATCCGATACATACAAATATCGGTTTGCGGGTTTTACCACCTTCCAGGTACCTTCACAGCCGGGCACTGCACTAGCAGAGACTAGCTTTAAGGTCGCGACTGTCTCCCGACAACTGTTGTAGCGTAGTGCATGTAGGTGTGTGAGGGTGTAAGGAGAGAGGGATAACAAAGAGGAAGGAAAGATCGCGTCCCTGCCCCGTTTGTCCGACAAGCACCGGGTACTAATCGGAGAAATCATGGTAAACTACCGACGAGAGCAACCTGGGGTCAGAATTATCCTATCAATAAAATCGTATAACTTTTAGAATTATCCTATCAATTTTATACACTAAAATCATTTCAGATTACAAATTCTCAAGCTAGAAGTCTTCAAAGGTTTTCTAGCATCAAAATTCAAAGACATTGTAAAACATTATCTCCTGAGATAAACAATACACTTGACTGTCGAGATCCTGAAAAGGTTAAATTCAAAGAAGCACTCGTTTACATTATTGGTATCTTCAATTTAAAGGTATTAAATCATGAAAATATGGACTTGATTTTAAAATGTATATTTAAGGTGAAAATTAAATAATATTTAAATTATATTTGTACAATCCAAATGTAGAAAATACAAATAGTTAAGTCAGCGAAATATAAAAACCTTAAAAATATTATTGTTTCAATGAAAGATATTTATTTTCTTCATAAGAGCAAAAAACAAAAATTTTTAAAAAAATCTATATTTTCTTTTTACAAAAGTATAAAAATGAAAGTATTTTAGTTGACATAGATAAAAATAGTATTCAATTTCAACTATGAAAATATTTTAAAACAATGCTTGTCAATATATTTAGCACATCTTCCGATATTTCATGAAAATTTGTAATTTCAGAAGATAATAATTGTATTGTTTGCCAATATAAAGTAACGTTTAATACTTTCAGTTTTATTGTATTTGCATATTTTTCTTATAATTTGGTTGATTTTTTCGTATTCGTACTCACATCTTACTTATTGTTATTTTCTGTTTCTAAAAATGATAATTCAATAATTGAAATAATGTGTTCTAATTACGTTTTAAAATTGATGAAATACAGTACAAACCTTGATAAGAATGACTAATCGCGCATCTTATGGACTTTGAATAAAATATTATATTTTTGGGTAGTAATCCCTACCTCCCTGCTGGGGACAATTAAAGCAATCCAAATGAGTTGCACAAATTTAATAATAATAATAATAATAATAATAATAATAATAATAATAATAATAATAATAATAATAAAGATACATTGACATTTGTTTGAACATGTGAATCGCAGGATTTATTATAATATTTGGCATATGAGAGGACGATTTTTACTAGTTAAAATAACACATAATAAATAAAACATTAAATGACAAATTGTTACACATAAAATATCAAATTATTACTTACAAAAAACATAGTATAAAATATTTGAACTCCCTGGAGCATTCTAGCTGCTTTGGATGCATTGCGTGACGCAATATGGAGTGGAACATGTTACGCGCCGGTATTTCGCAATTGCAAGGGTAGACTGGGCAGCCAATCGTGCTTAATACTTGACGATGGGGCGGGGTATCTTACTCTGTTCTGGGGCGCGTGAGTCGTCGTTAGGGATGCGGCATCGATGTCGATGTTTTGAAAACATCGATTTTTTTATAGAAACATCCATATTTTAAAGATGAAGATTTTTTAACATCGATGTTTAGTGCTCGAGGTTTTTACATTTGAGATTTTTTATGTAAATGAAACAGTGCAATAATCACAATTTTGTAACAGATGAAGTATTGACATGTAACTGAGGATTCACGTGTTCGAACGAAACGAACCTTCATCGAGCAGAGCATCTCTTGACTGAGCGATGACCCCGATGCCTTGATATTTCCTACGCCTGTCACAGCATCACGCGGAGAAGCGTGAATGTATGCGGCGCCGTAGGCGTAGGTCCGGAATCGTCCCCCATTCCTTCCGTACCCTTTTCGCCGAATTGAGGAAGCTCTGAACCCCTGAGATGACCCTGAGCGCTCAGGTTTTCAGACGCAGTTTCTCGCGGAGACGTCAACTTAGTAAATATCAGTGCTATCAACGAATTCAGTTCTTCTAAGCGCCAAAATTACAACTAGTGGCTGTTAATCCTGCAGTGATAACGTTGGGTCTACCAGACCCAGTGTAAAATTGATTTCATCATATCCTGAAATGAAAACTCAGCACTTAATTTAATTTTCGTCTACCTTTCAAAATAACGATTTTATTTAGAATTAGAATCAGTACTATATATTTCATTCCCAGTTATTGTTGAGTGAAAGATAAATTTGTGATATAAGGAAACTGTTGGGTATGACTCACCCATCGTTATCCCTCATATACTTCTTTCTACAATGATTAAACCGTTTTTCAGCATTTGATTTCCAAACAGTGTGTGTTAGTAATAGTTATATAGATTGCTTGTGTGTTAGATTCATATGATTGACATGGATGAAAAATATGAAACTAGAGTGGAGCAAAAATGATGGATGTTAGAGGAAGTGCTAAATGCTTCGATTGAACATGAAGATGCATAAAGAGATTTGTGTTTACACGGTGAGCACGATACTGATAATGAGACAAAAGGTAAACAGTGAAACAATGAATATTGATACCAATTACAACTCACTCGTTTGAGAAAAATACAATACAACGAGATGGAGAAAAGCAGCAGTAGCAATATTAATAATAAACGTTTGCAAGCGGTGTCGCAGTTCGCAATAAAAGCTCAAGAGAAGATATATGGTATGATTTTGCCTGAAGATCACTTGTAATTTGTTTTATTTCTCGTCTAGAATAAAAATATTTTGCTAAGAAATAATAACAAATTCATTTCTATAAACAACTCAGAAGAAATGTTGGAATGATTCTCTCAGATCTAACGTTACTACTAACGAAACTTTCCTAGATGTTACCATTGTAGGGTTAAATCAGTTTTAAAAACATCGATGTTTTGAAACATCGATACTTTGTTATCGATGTCGCATCCCTCATCTTGCAAGTCATCATTATCTTGCACCAATACATTCAAATTAGGTAAATCAAAACAAAATTGCCGACGGACATATGCACATTCCCTTTTATTTACATAAAGATGTGTCTAGTAGTAATTTTCAACATATTAAAATATTTTTTCAAACAATTTGAAGTGTCAGAGATGATCTATTGGTCTAATTAATAAATAATACTAAAACAGATAAATCCGCAACATTGATATGTTGTAGAATTTCTCTTTCTTTTACACTGCTTTTCCTAGAAAGCAGTGGAAATTCTGCAATACTGTGACGAACATAGGTATGTGAATTTTAATTATCATTGTAGACACAGGTCTTTTGAGAAATATGACTATCTCAACAAAGAAAACGCCAACAGTGCAGAAGACTTCAGCAGCGCGGAGTTGCTGAGATTCCCCACAAAGCAAAAACAAAGCATAGGAGAACAAAGAAAAGAGAAGACTGCACGCGTGGAATCCCCACTACGTCGCCCACAGCCGTGGGAAAGTTCACGGATGCCGTTTGCAGCGAAATAATAAAGAAAAGTCTTCGTCACAAAGGCAGCGAAACGAACAAACGAGGCACGGGGATTTTCGAGTTAGAACGTGGCAGCAGATGGCCGAGACGGAAAAAAGAGACAACAGTTTGTGCGTTCACGTAATATGACGAGCAACCAAGGTGTATAGGAAAAAACGTTGGGACAAGTACAGGAGACGAAACAAACAAAAAAAGCACGGAATCAATAAAATGAATTCCTGATTATCCAGATCAAAAACCGGATTAACAGTAGTAAGTACCGCAAAATTGATATTAATTTAAGAGCAACGTTGAAAAATTGGACATACACGATTTGGAAAAAAATCTGCGTTTTCATTACCAAGCGTTAGCGTTTATGTTTCATTAGAAGGCATGCTAACGAATATTTTTATCCATGTCGCAAATAGATTTGATAAAACTAATTAGGATTACACGTTACATGTCTTGCATCCCTTTTTGTAAAATTTAGTTAAATTCGTAGCAAAAAGGTATTACATTCGACTTCACTTTGAATGAATCGTCACGAAGACGTGTGATCATCTCACAAAACTAATAGCTGTAGCTCGCTCAATTTAACAAAAGCAATCAAACATGCTTACATTAGTTGTAAATATTCATATTAATTGTATAAAGTACAATTAAATGATGGTTCTTTCTAATAAAAAAGCACTTTCTCATCTAAGAATTGGAAGTAACATTTTCGAGGCTCTTATGTTCAAGAAAATGTCAATTCGTTTTCGCAATATTTTAGTCTGAGAGTATGACATTTATTATTGCATTTGGCGGTATGTATGAAAGTGATAGTTCTGTGTGATGGCTCCAGTCAAACGTTTGTGGAACTGTTGTGTGTACGTGTGTGTGTGTGTGTGTGTGTGTGTGTGTGTGTGTGTGAGTGTGTGAGTGTGATGTGGATTTGTTTACCAGTGTTGTTTAAGTATTGGGTAGTTTTATTCATTTTTGTGTTTATTTGAAGAAAACTTATTTCATTATATACAACTTACTAATCTTCACTGATTTTAAATGTTCAACTTTGTAATTATTTTCATTTCCTTTCTCAAATTGCATCCCATTGATGATTACGAAATAAATTACCGAAACATGTTCAGTACCTTCTTTACAGCACAAAAATACATGATTATTTTTTAATAGGGTATGATTATTTCTTCATTCCATTTCACTTAAAGTAATGACGTCCCACAAGCACGTGAAGGTCAGTGCAGCGCAGCGCAGCGCGAGGCCGGCAGCTGTGAGTGACTGGTGGCTGACGGCGCCGGCGCAGCGTGAGGGGTCGGGGGTGGGGGCCGGGGGCGGGGGCGGGCAGCGGGCGGGAGAGCGGGAGGCCCGGCGGGACGACGCCCTGATCCCGCACATCCATTACGAGGCTCGCGGGCGGTCGGCCAGAGAAGCCCATCGATATGGATCAACGCAGCGAGCCCGCTGCGCCGAGGGCCGATTGGTTTTGCAACGCGCTCTGCCGCCACCCCCGCCTCCGCCACCGTCGCTGCCGCCGCCGGGTACGACGCGTCTCATCGGCTGCAGTGGAAACAGCGCCTGACATCGCCCTGCCCCCACTCCTCTCCGTCCATCCTCTCGCTTCCGCTCATTCAAAATCATCTCCACTCACCGCTGTCCCCGGCCCTCGTCACCCTGTTCCTCTCTCCATCCAGCTCCTCTCTTTTAGGCTTCTTTTTATTCTGCTCCTCTACACTCGCTTTTTTACAAGCATCACAACTCAAAGCGCCTCGCACCTTCTTTATTTCTCTCGCCAGACAGCACCCTATTTCCTTCCCATCTTGCATCACCCACTTCAGTCCTCTCTACTAGGATAATTCCAGTCACGATCCTCCACACCCTCTTCTCCAAGTCTCAGTCCTCTCCTCTAACCGCCCTGCTTCTCCCTTTCTCCGCCAGCGAGTATTTTTTGACAAACCGGTAAACAAAAAATGGTATGTGTGAAATGCGCTATATGGCAGTGATCGGAATGGTGGGTGATTCAAAACATTCTTAGTGTTAAGCTTAGATTAGCAAATACTCGCCCTACTTGATCCAGCTAATTTGACTCCCTTCGGACCCTCATTTCCAAGTTGACGGCGAGAACCGGTCTTCGAGTTTCGTCCTTCTCGATTAACATAATACACCCTTGGATGGTATCAACGCAAAATTTCAAACTCATTTCATTCCAAAATGTAGCCACGACTTAACTACAACTACTTAAGTATTTCTACTTCATTTAGTATTATATATTAGTAGTATAGTTATAGTTTAGTAGTATATTATTATTTAATATGAGCATGTGTTCCATTTATCTGCATGTTTTATTTCTTCGTAAAACATTCTCGCTTCTCTCTATCCTGCCGCGCTCAGATTTTTCCTCCGTGACCCGCCCCGTTTCTCCCTGCTCTGCCCCCCCCCCCGCGTTTCTCTCTGCCCCGTCTTACTCCACACTACTCCTCCTACTCTACTATTCCTGCACCTGCATGAAGTGACGGTCTCTCTCTGGATGCAAACCGCTGGTCTGCGTTTTATCTCACCTCATTCGCGTTTTCCCTGCTCAGCCTCTTTCTTCAAATCTCATTGTGTCGTCCCGCTCGTCTCTGATCCGGCGTTTCTCGTCCCCACCCCGTCTTAAGCGAACTGACGATCCTAACTCTGGTTTGAAATCATTCCTTCACGCTCCGCTCCACCACCATCCCACTTTCACCGAACAAACCAGGCCCCCCCCCCCATCACCCCGACCAGCTACCTACAGCTCCGCCCGTATCCTCTAGGCCGCACCCCAACCTGCCCCGTATGACATTGCTCCTTTTCATTCTCATTGCACTTCAGCACGCCCTCCCATGTGCCCTAGACGAGCCCAATTCCATGGCGCTCCTTCCTCTTCAGAGGCCGGCTAAGTACCGGTCCGTACCGTCTGCCATCCGTCATCACCCTATCTCACTACATTACCCGCTTACGTCTCTCCGCCCAAACGGCAAGCAAGGCGACAGCTCTGTACCGCGGCTTCGCGCGCCCTGAAATGTTACATACTACCTCTTCCCTCCCCCTCTTCACTTAATAACTACCTACGCTGTCACGGACGCCATTGCTTCCTTTTGCTTCTCAGTTCATACTCGCGCTCCCCGCTGTCTCTTTGCCCTGTCGTTTCAACCTATTTGCGAAGTTCGTCGTGCGTGTACACTCGATCGTCTCTCACTTCACGCTGCCGCCTCGTTCGGTCTCGGACATTTTTCACGCAACTTCCTTTTAATCTCTCCAGTCATTTTTCAACGACCCATTCTGCGGGTGTCATTTTAGTGCGTTCTTACCCTTTGTTCCAGTCCTTTACTTTTGTAGCCTGTAATCTTAGTTGATTCATTTTCCACATTCAAAAGACACATTTAATGTTTTCTTCTTCAGTCTTTATTACGTATAATTGTAAAAACTGTTTGCAATATTCCTACAGTAAATGAAATGAAGAAATGGTTTGATTCACTTTTTACAAGCACCGACCCTCAACTCCTCGATTCAATGATTTACGCGTACTGAAAAATAACATCTTGTCCGATGTTCCATTATCTCATTGTTCGACAGTTTTCTCTCGTTTCTTCTCATCCCCGCCGCCGTTTCATTTGCCATGTTCCTCCACCCACGCACTCATCGGCCAAGGCAGCCGCCACCGTTGCTCTGCCAGGTAATGAAGCAGGACGGCCGAGCGAATCTCCGCCTCCACTCACACACAAGCGCGTGACCCCACCCGCCCGGTCACCCACGCACACACATGCGGCCGCTCTGACACCGCCCGTAGAGCGCTGCGCAAACCTCCATAGCGCCGGACAACCACTGCGGGCTCGTACGTACACACACGAACACGTCCACTAGCGCCTTCACACGCGCTGCGAGATGTTGCGGACACAGGTCTGTAATTGGCCCAAACTTTCGCATATCCAAAATAAATTCAAGGAATCTCGTTACCGCTATACCAGGCACTTACTGGTAAACGATAATCATTCACAAAATGTCGAATGAAATGTTGCAACTTTAAATTGCAGTCATCGGCGGGTAAGAAAATAGTTATTGAATAAAATGCATAAATGGGATTTTTAAACGGCCGCGCGCCCGGCACTACAGCACGTGTTCTGGGGCGAGCTAGTTCGTTATGAAAGCAGTGAACGCTGGTCTGGAACGGCGAGTCACCACGCGGTATATTTGGAGCCGCGGGCGGCATAGCAGGACAGTCGAAGTTGGAGCGCTGTAGTGAACACGAAGTGTACTGTAATTGTGTCCTGGTATTTCTATTTGATGGAACCTCTGATACGTTTTTGGAACATCTTCTAGCAATGTGGTTTTAGCATTTTGAACTTGGCATTTTCTTCTGGATCATAGATGAAGTGGCAAAGTTATTGACACAGTTTTGGTTTGCGGAAAATTGTAAAGTTTGGCTCAATAAACTGTTGTTACTGTTACTTCTGTTGCCCTTTATTTTCAATATTAAAACAAAATTAAAGTGAATGTTGTCCATTGAAATAAAAAAAGTTACAGTATAAGAAAGAATCTGTTACAATTATAAAAGGGGAATGTTATTATTAGTTACTTTCACAGACCTTTCAAAGTGAGAATAAAGTTTGAAATTTTCCAGAAACCTTGAAAACAATGAAAAACTGAAATATGACGTGTCAATCATAGGTAATATGGCTGTTCGTTCTCAATGTTCTTGTGGCACCGTTTTGGTCCACTGTGCGGCGATAACAACGCGCCACTCACCTCCGCTCGCGCCCACAATGAACAGCGCCGAGAGAGCGTGTTCCCTTTGCGTTCCCCGCCTCTTTCCCCCTCTCCCTCTCCTGGCTCTCTTGCGCCTTTCGCCCTCACACAGCAGCTCAACAACTCAACACCCGCACACGTACACTCACAAACACACAACGCTCGCACGCATTCACAAAACGGCCCCCCTCGTGCACACGCGCACACATACAACACTTTCACACGTACACAAACACAACTCTCGCTCACACATATGCTCACCCAACTCATCCACACATGCATTCCACAACGTTCAAACAAGAACACAAATCATCCACACATACGCAAATACAGTAACACAACGCTCGCACACACATTCACACACACGCTCACACACGCACACTCACACACTCGCGCCTCTACACAAATATTCACAAATCCCACACACTCACATACACATCATAAATATCCTCACACACGCACACACAAAACACAACACTGACACAGAAACACTACGCTTGCATACACAAAATACAACATCCGCAAACACCCACACACACACACTACACCCGAATACACACACACACACACACACATTGAAGCGTTAGAAATCGCGAGCACCGCGTTGAGAACGGAGGCGGGGACGCCGGCCGCAATTACCCTCCAGGCGGACAAGCGACGCGCGCGACGTGGCGCTGCGCGGCGCGGCGCCAGCGCCGAAAAGCACGCGGGGCCGGCGCCATGAAACGCGGCATTGGGTCCCCACAGGCAGCCCCGCAGGCGCCGACAGCCCAGCACCGGAAAGGACGGACAGCCAGGGAAAGTCATAAACGCGTTGGGGCTCATGCTAATGAAATGAAATAGCTTGAGATACCCGGGCCAGGCACCGGCCTCTCCAAATGGGAGGAAGCTCGTAATAGTTTCACACGACTGAGCTTATTTTCTGAAATAACATGTTTTAATTTAAACGCATCCAACTTCATTCTGAGATATATGTGTGTGCGTGTATTGTGTAATTGTGTAGTTGTGTAGTTGTTTTAGAGTTATCACTATGTTAGGTGTTCGGGAAAACTCTGTGTGTGAATATGAGAGCGGTAATTGCTATAAACATGCTATAAATTAAAATTTCTTCGTCACGAATGATACTTATTGACGCCATTAGAACGATCGTTGTGTTAACAATATACGGTCTAAACAATAGGCTTTTGATACAACCAAATAAAAATATAATTTATTGCATTAACATACTTGAAAATTTTTAAATATCATGCGTAGCTTTGGTTAAAATACTTCTTACAATATCTGGATGGACCATACCTAAGAATCGTAGTAGCTGATAATGCTATACTTCCATTCAAAAGTTACCAATAGCTCTATACGGGATATGAACAGCTAATATTGCAATTTCAAAACTGATCTCGCCGTAAAAATAATTTACAGGTATGGATGATGCGAGTAGTTACAATTAAGTTCAGCTACATTTTCTACGTTTTTTTGGCTAAAATTCTCGAAAATTCTCATTCTCAAAAAGTTGCGAAAATGCTGTCGCAAACGTCTTCTATTACTACATTTCATTCTTCTGTGTATTTCCTTAACACTTCCATTTTTGGTCCTCTAATTTTTGGAAATATTAAAACTTCACAAACACAGTCCAATTTGTATTCATTTCTACTGCTGCAGTTGAACAATTAATCGTTTTGTAGGAGAATATATAAACATTAATAGGCGACAGTTTTGTGTGTTTATGAGAATAAGGCGTTTGTTAGGTTTAATAAGAATTAGTTGTTAACTAAATAGTCACATTCATTTGAAAATAGGTTTTTAATAAGTTTTAAGATAATATTGAACGTAGGTTTTTGCAAATTTATTATTAAAAATCCCATAATACAGATGAAACATTTCACTTATGAATAATTTCAATGCAGCATCACTAATTGACAGTTCTGCCGCGCCGGTTCACTCGTTGTACTTAGAGATGGCAACAATCAATGTTGCTATCCTCGTGGAAGAACATTGTGGCGTCGTGGAGCGAAAATTGCATGGGGGTACTGGGGTTTAATCAACACCACCAAAATATAGATCTATTTAGGGGACGTGGGTTTAATTTTTGATCTACCATTAAATTCACAGCGCTAGAACACGCAAAAACACGTTTTTGGAAATTTCTAGAATATCCTGGTTGGATCAAAAAACAAATTATCAGTTGCTCTTCAGGAGTCCGCGACGCGTCGAATTACACATGTCTCTATTGGTGGACGGGAAGTTGTCTAACCGTGAGTGACGGACGCACACACTAACGGACAAATGCACTAGCAGTTACTCAAATACTACATGGGAATTTAGCAAGTCTGCTATTCTAATAAGGAAACCGCCTGAGGAAGTGCGCTACGGCTGGAAGGCGCGCCTTATACAAACTTTAGGCAATGAACTGTTATTAGCCTGATGTCACTATGACCGTTTGACACCGAGTTACAGCCGTTAAAGTGTACACGTACAAGACTTAGTAATGTACACAGCCGTTGTGTGGACACGTACAGTCGGATTATTAGCAAAATAACTACGAAAGAGCTTGAGGAATAATGCGCGCGCGCGTATGTGAGGGTGTGTGTATGTGAAGTTTTCTCCACACTTGGAAAATCTTTTAGAGAGACATTTTAATTGCTTAGTCAAGCATGCGGGTACGATTGTATGAATGTGTGTGAGTATGTGAAGTTTTCTACAAACTTGGCAAATCTTTTAGAGAGACATTTCAATTGCTTATTCAAGCATGCAGGTAGGATTGTATGAATCTCACGCAGTACTACGAACCTGTTTAGCGTTTTAAATAAGGCAGAATTTCGGCCAGTGACGATTACAAGCCTGGGCGACCTTCCACTTAAATGAAGAGCATGTCGAGAGAGTTCGTACTGTGATTCGTGGAAATCTTCGTTTCATCATTCGTGAGGCTGCTGGCAAAGTGGGCAGCGGTGTAAGATAACACCAATTTTGAAAAACAAACTTGAGATCCACTTTCAGAAATGATAAAGAAGAATCTAAAAATCCCAATATTCATAAGACAGTATCTCCACTTGAGGGAAGGCAATGAAAAAAAACTATTTAATGGAAGAGAAAAACAAGTTCATTCACAATTACAGCAGAAGCAAGTCCATAGCATGTAATAGTGAGAGACATTGAAAAGAGATGCGATGCGGTAAGAACAAAGAATCTAAAATGCACAACAATGATACGAGTCGCAATGTTGCAACCATTATGGGAAATAATGAATGGAAAGCCATACACTTAAGGGTAAATCGCTGGAACAAAGCTTGGTATTGACTCACGTACAATCGCA
The DNA here is from genome assembly GCA_011170035.1 of Teleogryllus occipitalis. Classification (NCBI taxonomy): domain Eukaryota; kingdom Metazoa; phylum Arthropoda; class Insecta; order Orthoptera; family Gryllidae; genus Teleogryllus; species Teleogryllus occipitalis. The sequence goes on along the minus strand of BLKR01003579.1, from coordinate 63,627 downwards.
GAATCAGTGCTCATAATGAAACCTTCCATGCAAACCTTGCAAAATAGTATTGCACCGCGATATCAGCTTAAATGCACCACATGAGAGCAGAAAAACGAGCACCTGTGCCACGGGGTCTGCGGCAATTACACGACTGGAGATCGTTGCATAGGCAAAGATAATCTCAGTAGAAAGAGAACGAGAGAAACAGGAAGGTTGAACGCTCACAACATCGACCGACACGGACTGAGCCAAAGTGCGAATAACCACTGAATACAGAAGAAAATAGTTACACGGAGAAGCTTCATGAAACGAGGACATACAACATGAGTAAAATGGGGTGGGCGTGCGAGTGTAAGAGGAAAGACAAGATGATTACAAACTGCGCCACAGGAACACGGGGGTGGTGACGGAGACAGAGACAGTAACAAGAGTAGAAGACAAAGCGCCGAGAAACGTTCTGATAGGAAAACTCATGGTGCTTCAACATCACATATCTTCTCGCATTATTTCAAAATGTGTAATTTTAAAAATTCAGAGTATGCAATGACAATTAGACCTTCGGCATTCCTTAAGTGCCCCTTGTTATATCCGTGAAAAAAAGTAAGGATGAATGTGGAGCGGTTTTGAAAAAATGTTTTTTTTGAACTTGCATTAACTTCGAAAGACAAAAAATACGCAAAAATTACCCATATTTTCTAAAACTTGTACATGATCTTATTTCAAGATGTCTTTAAAGAACACATTTCATTGAGAAGCAAATATATTTCTTCAATATTTTAGATGTAGAAAGACACGAAAATATTTTGAAGTTTTGCAATTATCGAAAACTCAGGGACATCAACGAAAATGAGACCTGCTCCATTATTTTAAGCATCATTTACTCTATCCGAGGACAACGTTTAATCCAAGAATTTGGACATATTTTTGGTAAAATGTCGAGGAGGCTTCGTGTAAAGTGGGTACCTCCAAAAATCGAAATGTCGCTGGAAGTTGCGGTGTTCCTCTGCCAATGGAACTTGAGATCTGCCAACAACCTGCATTTTATACGTGAGGTATTCCCTCCTTTTATCTGCTACAACGGAGTACAGCACCAACCGCAACAAACTCTAAGATTGATTGATTGTTAGTGATTCCGTGCGCGTCAACTGGTAAAGTCATATATTCCCGTAAGTGTAATGCACGTTTGTGTCTTCCCCGTTTGTGTTTAATGTCTTTCCCCGTGAGGTGGCGGTGAACTTCCCCCGCTGGATGTTGAGATCCGGCGCATGACAACCTTCGGCTAGCGAGGTTTCCCCACCAGAGGGACCCCAGCCGGGACAAGATCTAAGCACACGACCAGTCTCCTGGCAGAGAGGTAGTGTAGTGCATGCGAGTGTAAATGTGTGTAAGTAAGGGGTGAGGATAGGCCAAGGAAGATAAAGGAAAAATCTCGCGCAGACCGTGGTCCGTTTGGTAGGGTACTGCTCCGGCATACGCCTGGTGTTGATGGGAAAAACCACGGAAAACTACCGATCACAGCAGAGAGCTATAATTCTCCAGACAGCGACTGAACTCGACCAAGCTATCCAGCTAGTGTTGAAAATCCTGACACCGTCGAGACTCGAACGTAAGACCTCCTGGTCAGAGGGTCCTGCGGTGAATTCTGTTCATGCCCTGAGCCATCTCCACAAACCCGAAGATCCCGACGGGTTTCCCGACATACAAGTGTAAGTGCAGACACGTGAGCTACACGGAAGTGTAGTGCATGAAAGTGTAAGGTGGATAGTTTGCAAGTGGAGAGGATAGGACAAGGATGAAGAAAGAAATGTCTGGTTTGTACCCTGTTTGTTATGTTATTTCTCCAGCATTCGTGGAATGACGCCGACTAACCCCGTAACTGCATGGGAGCTACTAGATGGAGTGATTGTTGATTTTTTCGTGTTTCCGTGCGCGTCAACTACTCTGGTCATTAGTCCCGTTAGTGTAGTGCATGTTTTTCTCTCGGGGAAATAGCGGCGATCTTCCCCCGCTGGATGGCGAGATCCGCCGCCGACCTACCGTCTGCTAGTGGGGTTTCCCCCTAACCAGGACTCTCCCACCAGCGGGGCACCGCCTCAGCCGGGACTAGCTCTAAGCTCCCGACCGGTCTCCCGGAATATGTGGTAGTGTAGTGCATGTTAGTGTAAGTGTGTGTGTGTGTGAGGGGAGAGGATAGGACAAGGAATGGGAAGGACAGATCGCGCGCGGTCCGTGGCCCGTTTGGTAGGGTACTGCTCCGGCATTCGCCTGGTGTTGATCGGAGAAACCACGGAAAACTACCGATCAGAGCAGCCGGCCGCTATAATTCTCCTCCAGACAGCGACTGAATTCGACCTAGCTGAAAAGCTAGTGTCGAAAATCCTGCCGCTGTCAGGACTCGAACCTAGGACCTCCCGGTCAGAGGCGCTGCAGTGACATCAGTTGATGCACTGAGCTACCGCTCTCGGTAGACGGAGTGATGAGACATCAAAGTGAGAAAACAGCTGACGGAGTGAGAAAATGCTTCGGGGCAGGGAAACTAAATATGCGCTTTGGTACAGTGAAAAATAATGGAAGTGGAAGGCGCAAGTATTGGAAGTAACGGGCGAGGCATGCTTGACGCTGAAAGTAGGGCGCGACAGAGAGGGCAAACGTTCAACACCAGCTAGCATCATCGGGCGACTTGGCGCGCTGGGAAATAGAGGAAGTCGTAGGGGGTCGCATAAGGTGGAAATAAGCGATAAGACCTATTGAAGACGGAAAGCGGGGCTGATGTAGGAGGTAAACGCTTTACAGCCAGAAGAGGAGACAAGCGCGCGATTGGGTGTGGAAGAGTGGAACAGGGTGCAGGGGACGGCTGGGGGTGCGATGGGGGCGTGGCCAGGCGTGCACTAACAGGTTGCTTGGCGCGCGGCCAGGACGCGGCGGTGGCGCCTGGCGCGGGCCAGTGCAGAGCGCGGCGTCGGGGCGGCCGCAAGTGAGTCGTTAATTATGAAGAGCCGCCTAAACAACGCGCCGACGAAAATATCTTGGGCGATGAAGCCCCAGCGAGTGTTCGAGCAGTCCGGAAGTGGGAGTGGGAGAACGGTTAAATGTGCGGCTAGGCGAAAAGACCGGCAATCAGACGGGCAAACTGGTGACCGAACGGGTATGGGCGCGAGCGAACGGATACATGATGAGAAGGAACTGGTAAATGGACTGTCGAGCAAAAGGGTGAACGTGCAAATAATACAATGGATGAAAGGAATGCGGAATGGCTGGAAGGTGAAAAGACATGAAGAAGGGAAAGTTGGGAGGGTAGTAAGTAGGAAAAAGGCATATCGGGAATGTGGGAAAATAAGAAGGCGGTAAAGTGGGAAGGCGGGAAATGGGTAAGGTGGAAAGGCCGGAAAGTGAAAAGGCGGCAAATGTGAAGATAGAAAAGCGGGAAGATGGGAAAGTGGGAAGATGGGAAGGCGGGAGGGTCAGAAGGTGGGAAGGCGGAAAGGTGGAAAAGGGGGAAGTGCAATGGTGGGGAGACGGGAAAGTGCAAAAAAGAGAAGTTGAGAAGGCAGGAGGTGGAAAGGAGGGGAAGCCAAGTCCCAAAGCCAAGCCCTAAGTCCCAAAATGGGAAGCCAAGAAGGTAGGAAAGTAGAAGCCGGAAAATCGTGTTCGTGGAAAGGGCAAAAAAGTGGGAAGGTGGAGGCGAGTGGTAAGGCAAGAAATCAAGAAGAAGGGAAGGCGGGAAAAAAATAAGCTGATATGGTGGGAAGATTCCCAACTTCACGTTATGCTGACTTCCTACCTTCCCGTCTTCTCACGGGAAGGTAGGAATGCAGTTAACCGTGAAGGCGGGATGAAAGGAAAGTGGAATGGAGGGAATGTTTGTCCGCAGGAAGGTGCGAAGTCGTGAAGGCAGGAAGGCAGGCTTAGGGCAAAGGGGTTGGGCAAAGGGGATGGGCAAATGGATGAACGCATCGCGGCCAGCGACTGCATTTTTAACGGCGACCGCTTTTGAATCCGCGCGCCGCGTCCCCGACCGCTCTGCGGCGGCGGCAGCGTTGGCGGCGGCGGCGGCAGGGCCCCGCGGATCGAACTCGGTTCCACGGCCGCCGCCCACGCAGCCTGGGCGTGGCCCTGGATGCGACGGCGCGCGCTGTGCGGAAACGGGCGCCCCGACACGTGGAGAGTCTGACACAGCGAACACATTCCGTGGCTGCACCCCCGCCATCTCATTTAGCATTCCCAGAGTAGAGATAACATTTTAGATAATTTCAGTACTTAATACTGCTGTTGTGTTCATTGTTGATGTATACAGATGGTTAAATGTTTTTTCTTGTTCCGCATTTCATAAAATATTCTCGATATTTCCCAACTATAAATTGCTTGCCTTCGAGCCCTACAAATATTCGTATACACCCCAAATTAGAAGCAGGGAAGAGAAACACACGCTAATATTTCAACATATATGAAACTTTGAGATGGTGCACGATGTCTTAGAAGAGGTACCAAATAGTTGTATATTAATTAGTTAATATTGAGAGACAAATACTATGCATTCCATCTGCAGCCAAGAGTCACATGAAATGGAGTAATGATATGAACAACTATTAACGGAAGCTTCAGCGAGATTGCAGGGTGTACACAGTTTCACAAGGAACGGATATATGGTTGTCAAATTACATTTTAATACTGTGAATCAGAAAAGAAATATTGTTATATCTAAAAGCAAGATGAGTTCTTAAAATAGTATTAAAATTGAATTCAATCCATTCTAAAAGGAAATGTCAACAATTGTTTCAACAAGACTCCAATCATTCGGATCTCCCCATTCTTGAATCTTTTGAATATTTATGCATTAGTATATACGAATCTTTGTTTCATACTTGACTGTATAAGAATAAAATATCTCAGATTGAAAGAAATCATTGTTTTAGAAACAATTATCTTTTATTGAAATGAGATATATTAATGAGTTTATATAATGAAATAATGTAATACTAGTGGCTGCTACAGCGAAAATTCTGTTGAACAAATCGCACAAGCGCTTTTCCAAAAAGTAGCATGCACACTGGTTAACATTAACAAATCAAATATTCTCGTATAACACTGCAATTAATTGTTTTACAAAAAAAGTCTTTACAAGTTCTGCAATATCACAGTACAGTTCAACTATATTTCATATATCATATTTCATATATTTTATTCAGAATGTAGTACAACAATTCTTTTCATAACAAGATGTTCAACAAAATTGCTGCATTAAACGAATTACAAATATTTTGTAGCGGGCAGCCAATTCCTTTGTCTTATTTATTCATATCAGCTGCATCATAAGCAACGAAGCAATGAATTTGAGAATTCAGTCCGTGTGCGCAGTATAACAGGCAGATTAACATAATTTTTCGTTTAGCTAACTAAATATGCTCATTAATTCAGTGAAAAATCTTTGATTATCTCTATGTTAATAGATGCGTGCAATTAAAATTCAAACCTACCATTTGCAAATATTTTGTACAAATAAAACGACATACCTACAATCAGAATTCAGAAACGGAGCCAAATCATGTAATTAAGAAAATATAACCAAGGTATTTGCAGTCGTCCACGAAACATGAACAAAAATCTTCATCACTTATTACGTACTTACAACAACTGCATATACACAATGAATGAATGAAACTAAAATGGGGAAGTAAACGTTAAGCTTACGTTCTTATGGAACATCATAAAATATTTAACGCGAATAAATTAAATGTTTTACTTGTAAAACAAAACGATATAGCAAAACTGTGTCAGAGGTGACTAGATTTTTCCCCAATATTTATACACGTTCTCTCTCACACCTGTCTTTACTTTTTTTGGGAAATAAATTTTTCTTGCCTTGGTCATCTTGTAGTATTTTATCCTCAGTATGTTCAGTACCTACCATTTGCAAATATTTTGTGGAAACAAACACAATGCAAGGCCCACTAAAATAGATATTTTTCAGAAGCAAGATTACGTTATGAAATGCACACCTCGGGTGGACAAGATGCGCTATAATTTCTAAAAATGTGAATTATTCGTAAATGGAAACGAAAAAATATTGAACGTAACATGTGTATAAAGGGGTATGATTGCACTCATGGTATATAAGAAAAATCGTTCCTATCGTTGCTCGTTTTCTTCAACATACCATTCAAGCAAATGAACACCTCTTTATACACTCGTTTCGTTACTTAATATAAATATTTGTATTTTTCAGTCGCAATTGAAAAACTGTTTTATTTCTTTTGGTTTTCTTCAGAGTTTCAGTATATCTAAGGAAATCTTGACACTTCTCGCCTGACCGAAGGCGTCTTAGTTTTCTTTCAATTTCTGGGCGCTTTGGAAATTAGTAATACAAATAAGTATCTAAATATTATTATTATATATAAATTGAATTATATAAAATGTATTTTTCTGTACCATGAAATATAAAAATTAGCTTCTTTTTATTACTCGCGGCACTTTAACTTTGGAATATTCTATATCTGAAAATTGATTCTCGTTTTTGATATTAACTTTATTTCTATGTTTGTTTGCGGTAATTAAAAATGTTGAGGAGAATGTGTGTTATTTTAAAATCTCGTGTATTTTAGGACAAATGAACGAGCAGCAATACATTAAAAAACTAGGCAAAATTTAACGCTCCGGCGAAAATATCTGTGGTCAGCATTTTACGACTAATGAATGTAAAAGCAAATGAGACTGTTGGTCAAAGAGATTATTATTTTCTGCGGTAGTTCCCTAATGAGTTTTGGATTCTGTTCTTCAAGGGAAAGTATTGATTCACGACATTACAGATCAAAATAAATCTAACTTAATAATTACCTATCGTCCTTAAAACGATTTTGTTTCATTTTATAAGCAAATAAAGGCACTTTCTGTGCAGTCACTCAACTGTGGCAAGAGGAATGTTTTAGAATGAATTTGCATATGGTTCATTGTCACGTAACTGGAATTACGACTGTCAAAATTAACAATCATCAGTGTTCTTAGTCTGGTAAGATAAAAAATCGCGTTTTATATTTCTTTTCAAAATGTTTTAATAGAACATGTTTGTTTTACTCAATGTATTAACTACATCCTAACTTTGTTAACTATGCAAACCCTAGAAAGTGCATCTGAGGGCACAATTCTATTGCGTACAAGGTGCGTCAACCGGAATCTACAATACACCATTAAAAATCTATTTTAATCATATTAATAAAATCTTAATAAAAATTACAAAAATATATTTGTCATCACAAAGTAGGGATGAATTACATATTCCATAGTTAGGGTAGCTAAGTAATTCACGAACAGCATCAAAACTATCAATAAACAAGCGGAAAGGGTTTGCAGTCCTGGACTGAATTCATAATTCTGCTTTTGTTATTAAACAAAACTTAGAAAATTTTATAATTTTCATAATTTTATATCTAGTATGTGTGCAATTTTTACATTTTTATCTGGCCCTGCAACAGAGATATTATAGTTTAAAAGTCGGAAAAACTAAAAAATTCTAATTTTTTAAGAGAATGTTCTTTTCAAGTAGTAAGTTACTTTCCATTGATATTTTACAGTAAGAAACAATACTAATTTGTGTAAAAGCACAGAAAAAACTATGGCTGTGATTCTATTTCTTCGCTGAGAAATTATTCTCTGAACGTCGAAAATGGTTCATTCGTGTTCAATATATTTTGCTGCCATTTTTCCCAAATAAAAAGTATTAGGTAGCTAAATAATATTGCGATTTGTAGTCCAGAGAATAGTAAATCCGATTTCTTTTATTCTATCAATCTGGAACAAACCTGCGTTGAGTAATTTAGGAAAGAGTAAATGGTTACAAACGCGAAAATGGAGCACGGGTAAAACAAAAATGGTCGCCATTTGTAAACCAGGTATAACAAAAAAATATTTAAAATGTTTTTGAACAGCAAAAATTTAAGGAAATGTATATACAAAGTATTAATTTTCCCGAGGTGGTCTAGCGACCAGTGCTGGTCCACTTACAATGGATTGACCCCTATGTTGCGTTCGTGTTTGGATGTGTGTTTCCCTATATGTTTACTGGAAGGAAAAATAAATATAATGCTAAAGAAAATTATGACATTTATCATTATTTAATATTATTACATTGATATGATTTATTATTTAATATTTATTTTTATTACACATGCAACAAGCTGTGAGCAAACTTTTCTTCCCCAATTAAAGTAATACATGTTTAGTTGGCTGAAGAATATCACACTCTACCTAACAGAAAAAACTGAATTAAAATACATTTTAGTTGTATACCTGTAAATATTCCACAAATAAGGACACACACGTCATATTTAAATCTCTTGATTTCAGCTAAAACATTAGTTTATATAAGAAAATTAAAATAGATTATTAAACTGAACATATATTTTATAGGCATGAAAATACTAATGAATTAAATATTTTGGAAAATGAGAAATGTTAAATATCTGGACACAGAAACGCATAGGATTTCAAAACATAGAAGGGCGTACAGAACAGGCATGCACAACGCCTACTGTCGCGAGCCTTATGCACTCAAGAGCCAGACGTCTGCCGCGAGAGAGGCGAAAGTACAAATAATGAGGGATAGGGGAGCAGCCTGTCATTTCACAGTGATGGCCACGCAGCGCCTAGATTGAATGTCTGGGCATCTAATGCCTCCCTTTATTTACCCTTTCGAATACCTGTAAAATCTGCTTCATGACAAAAATGTGCATACTTACATAATGAGGCAATCTCTCACACCAAGATTGACATAAAAATGAAATGTAGCAAATTCCAAGAAGGGTAATGTTTGGCAGCACGTATATTTGTGACTATTTTCCCCCGTTAGGAATTTGAACAGGCGATATTAACGAACACACCTCTCTGAGGATATGTAACGAAATATGTCACAAAATAATTATAAGCGTAGTTAAATACAATGCAAGGGGTTTAATCTTTGTATCAATGCCGTAAACCATTATGAATAGTGTTCATTGATTTGATATTAGAAATATATAATATGCTCTTGTCAGAAATCAGAGCACAATGTACTCTTGATTTGTTTAAGAATTAAGATTTTTAGTTTTGATATAATTGTCTTTTTGAATTAAACATACTTTATGCAAAATAGCTTATTACTGTCATCATCCAAAAACCGATTCAATATTACAATTTTGAGTTTAGCACCACACTAAATTTTTGATTACTTCGTAGAAAGGCGAATTACATTATCAGTCCTAGAAAGAATTATAATGCTTCGTGTCCAAACCAAGTATGTCTAATTCGTATTAGGTTCATAATTCACAGTGTCATCTATCGGAAACATTTTCGATACAATTCAAAAAGGCAATATTGAACTGTGTGTAACAATTTGTCATGTTCTCGCCGATTGTTTCAGCAATTTCCTTGCTACGGTTCGAATTGCCTTTGGTGGTACGACTTCTAGAATGAGTCTCATCCCCACACTTCCTCACTGCCAGCATTTGCATTGGAGTGGCTCGCGCGCGGCTCCCGAGGTCCCTGGAAGTGCAACATGCTGCGCAGGCCTGGAATAGAATGATCATGCACGTTTTGTATGTTACATCATCATCCTGCTTAGCTATAGCGATTTTCATTCGTTTTTTATCCACTGCACAAAGTGTACACGTGTTCTGCACAAGAAATAATGATTTTAATAAAGCAAAAAAATTTCAAAAGTAATGACAAATACCTTAGAACTGCTGATAGGGTAAAGATAATTGTGATGTATTGCTTGCAATAGTTTTCTGTTTAAAGATTCATCTTTTGGGAATCTGAAAACTGAAACGGACAATTCAAGAAATTTCCGCGACAAGACGGCACACTACACTCGAAAGGTATGTTCATCTAAGTACAAGTGGACAAAATTTTTTAAAAGATGAACCAATTGAGCATAACTCAGAACACAACTCAGTCTTTATACTGCACACACTGATGGAACTATGAAAAAAATATGGGCGGAGAGGCCTAGGTTTCATGACGTCACGTGCCTCTTTCGAGTTACGAAGTGCCGAGGTCCTTTGTAGAGGCAGTGTTGAATACCAAAGTAGACAAAGGTTTATTCGTCCAAATTCATTTTTTTTGTATTTATTTCGTATTTTCCGATGTTTAAAATGCATTTTAGGCCTATTTACTGTTTCACTCAAAATGTAAAATCAAATTTTCCCCTCATCTTCAAGCATCCTTGAATTTGATTGATTGATAAAATCATTCATTCATTCATTAGTGATTCTAGTTGCGTCAGCTGGTCGGATTCAGTCCCGTAAGTGTAGGTCATTAGTTCCGTAAGTGCAGTGTTTGTATTTTCCTCACGAGGTAGCGGTGTCTTCCCCGCTGGATGGTGAGATCCAGCGCCAACTTCCCTGTCGGCTAGCGGGGTTTTCCCCAATCAGAGGGGCATTGCCCCACCCGAGACAAGCTCGAAGCTCCCGACCGGTCTCCCGGCATGTGTGGTAGTGTAGTACATGAAAGTTTAAGTGTGTTTATGGAAAGGGTGAGGATAGAACAAGGAAGGGCAAGGAAATATCGCGCGCGGTCCTTGGCCCATTTGTTAGGGTACTGCTCCGGCATTCGCTTGGCATTGATCAAAAAAACACAGAAAACTACAGATCAGAGCAGCCGACGATAGAATTCTCCTCCAGGCAGCGGCTGAATTCGACCTCGCAATCTAGCTAGTGTCTAAAATCTTGCCACAGGGCCTACCGGTCAGAAGCACTGTCGTGTCATAAAGGTGATGCCCTGAACCATCTCTTCCGGTCAAGCTTTCTTGAAAATATCGTTTAATTTTCTCTAGTTTTCTTTTCTTTTTTTATAACTGCTAAGTATCCTCAACTTCCACTCAAACAACGTATTCAAACAAAGAAAGCTTATTTTTCTTTCAGCACAAATCAACCTCTAAATGGAAATTTATTTCTGTAACTCCAAAACACATGTTAACAAGTCCCGGCTCCAACGTCCATTTACGCCTCGCCTGGCGGGTCAATGACACCTCTCGGGCGCTCCATTTCGTGCATTGTTCGCGCCTTGATCGGCCGTCGCTTCGCTTCCAACAGCTCCCATTCATTGGGCCCCGCCCTTCCGCGCCGCCAAGGGCCTTTGTGCCTCGCGCGCCCTTACTTGCGTAGCAGGGATTTCGCTTTATTCTCCGATATGGCGCGTGTCCGATCAATCAGCCTGTTCCATGGCTTTCAATCTGATGAAGTCCTTTCCAACGTACCTGCGCGAGACGGTGTGCATACACGTTTCCTACTTTGGAAAAAAACGTCGGGTCGACAATGTTTTCTGCTAATGGAAATGCAATGGTAGAGACGAAGAAGAAGTGAGTTGACTGTAAATTACTTAGGTTATTCTTGCTGAGCTCCAAAAATTGTAATCTCAGTTACGATACAAAATCATTTTACCACTTTTATGAGACAAAAACAAACAAGTTCTGTGGTACAAGTGAATAAAACGTATGATATTCGTAGTGATCGTACAATTCTATTACAGGACACTATTAAGTATAAGAAACGGCCTAACGACCTCGTTTCTTAATTTACCAACCTTGTAGAGTAATAAGATACCTAGATACTTATTTCGTAACGCATTGGTGCGGTAAAACTACAGGAGCTACTAATAACCAACAACTATTTTTCAGACATTTATAACATATTAGCACAGGAAATGAATTGTTTGTCCCATTCCTGGTCCTAAGCTACACACACATGCACATATATTTCCAAAGTTATGCTTTCAACCTTTACTTATTCTTAATTTGATTTATAACGGACACTTCCGTACTTCCTAGTAGTATGCCCTTAGTACTTTAAGCAACTCACAATTTAATGGCAGACTCTTTAACAAATAATTACGACAATATCACAAATTGCCCCGAAATGAACTTTCTGCCTTAAACTTCTTTCGTGAAAGTCGAACCAATATCACTAGCGTTCGCACGACTGCAAACTCCAAGAGCTCGTCCTGGCCCAATCCTATCGTAATTCAAGACGGAATGAGGCTGCTGATTACTCGCCCGGGCCGTACCTGCGGCAGACGGGAGAGTTGGCGAGAAGGGATACGGCTTGCGGCCTCACGTGCCCGTGATACTCCCCGGAGACGCCGGGAACAGCTTCAGGGATACGCAGCGCCCGGCCCGGCAGTTGGCGCGGGGGGCGGCGCGGGGTGGGAAGGGGTGGGGAGGGGCGGGACGCAACCCGACGGCTCGGCGCAAAGCGGAGCGAGGCGGAGAAGGACGGAGCGGAATGACGCGGATTGTGGCGACGGCTATGGGATGGCGCTGATGAGGTCAGTGGGGCATCTTGGTTGTTGGGGCTGGGGGTTCGAAAGGGAGGTATCCGAGGAAAGGCAGGTCGTGTGAATATATATTGATTCCGAGAGCGACAACTACGTACTTAGGGCATGAGTCTTGAAAGAGTTGTCCTTGCTGTATTCTGGGATGTGGCGGTGTTTCTCTGCCGATGGAATGCGAGATCCGGCGCCGACCTACACCTCACCTTCAAGAGTTTTCCCCTCTCTACGTATCCCCCAGAGTACCACTGTGCCAGGCAAGACGAGATCTAAGTTCCCCACTGGTCTCCCAATATGTGGGGTAGTGTAAAGTATGTAAGTATATGTGGTGGGGTAAGATGAGAGAACAGAACAAGGATGAGGAAGGTGAGATCGCTCTCGGGTCAGGGTTCGATATTGTTCCGGCATTCACCTCATATTGACCAGAGAAATCACGGGAACGACTGATCAGAGCAACTGGCTGCTAAAGTTAGTTAGTTGGTTAATGCCTTATTATACGTGGCGAGACTCGGGCCATCAGGCCCGCTCTTCCGTCTGACCACGCAAATTTCGCTACGCTCCTTTCACCATCTAGCGGAGAAAGAAGGTATTGTTGGGCGACGAAACAGGCGACTTGAATTTAGCTCGGAGGCTTCTTTTAGGCTTGAGGATCTTTTACATGCAGTAAATCTACTACATGGGACAGCCTGCTTTGCCTCTCCTCCAAAGGAAGGACGAAGGATTTTTTCGCCTTTAAATATCCACAGCTTCGATCGGGTTTGAACCCGTCAACTTGGGTACAACAGTTTGGTACGCTAACCGTTATACCGCCGAATCCGCAAAGTTTCGCACCAGCCAGCGGCGCAATTTGATCCAGCTATGTAGCTACTCGCGATCCAGCTATGTAGCTGTCGAAAATCTGCTACTGTCGGGACCCGTACCGTTGGACCTACCGGTCAGCAATGCTTTGGAAACAAGTGTGGCCGCTAAGGCCTCGAAGAGGGTAGAGAGGGTTGAGACGTTTTGGATTGTGGTAGGGCGGGTCGAGGTGCGACAAGGCAAGTAAGGCGGAATCAGAGTAACGGAACAGCGCAATTCCGGGATGTACGAAGGGGAGCGGCCGGGTAGTTTGGGACGCCGGAAGGACTTGTGGGGCCAGGTGGGATGGAAGGGGGTGGGAAGAGACAGGACAAGGCGAGGAAAGGCGCGGAAAGTTGACGTGTCGAGGGGAGAGACGGTGCGTCGCGTGCGGGGACTGCGAGACGCGGGGCGGAGGGTGGATCCGGGAGGGGCGGCAGCGGAGTGGGACGGGACGGCTGGCGCGGGAGGGGCGGCGCGGAGGGGGGGGAGCGGAGAGGCGCGCTCGGTATGCACGGCCGCTGTTGTGTTTGGTCACGGAAGTTTGCACGGGACGTGTCTCGGCGGGGAATTTGTTCTGGCGGCTCCGCGGCGGCGGCGCTTCGACGCGCGCCCCGAGGTGCCTGCCGCCCCCGCCTTGCAGGCGACGCGCAGGAGAATACGGCCGCGCGCGCTGGAGTGGCTCCCTCTTGGCTGAGTGACAGCGCGCTTCCCCGGATTAGGAATCGTATCTTCTCTCTCGGGATATTCCAACACGTTGGGGCTCAGTAAGCTGATGTCGCGGCGCTATGTTCATTTCCTGTATTGATCTCTTTTCTTTCTCTTCCTTGAGCCACCTTCTTAACATTCATGATCTTTCCTTTCAGCCGGAAAAGTTTTACACCGCAGGCCCAGGAGGGAGAAGCGGATTATGCAAAACTCGATGATGTGATTTTATGGAAAACAAACACATTTTGATAATTTGAAAACCATAATGCAAATAAATGATACAAGTTTTATAAGATAACAGTTAAAGGTTTACACCACTGAACTAGTGGGAGTAACATCGTACGTCATGACAAATTACCACCAATTTGAATGGAATTCTACCAGTTCGTCGCGCGGAAAACATACTACAATTCTAGAGTGTACTTGTAGAATTATCAGGTGAAGGCGTTCAACAGTTTGTGTTGTGCTCAAGGAGCGATCATCATTCACCTTCTGCTCACCCGAGTCCCCGGTAAACCGAAGCTATTATATTAGAATCGTAATCGCTTATATTGGAATCGCAAATTCAGTCACTTTGGGTCATAAACATTAAAGCGTCAAACAATCGTCTGAAACAATTCGTTTCAACATTTTTTTTTTACTTTGGGCTGGTATCCAAGTGACTTAACAACTTAAAAGAATACTTATATTTCCTTAGTATTCTTTATGGAGAAAAGTGTGGGCTTTCGTATTCAACTACTTGGATCATTGTCCGGTTTTCTTTAAACTTTTCCGCAATGAGTCTCAGAGGTAGCGACTCCGACACTCCCTGACCCATTTGTGTACCTACTCTTTTCTGCTCTTCTCCATTTAAGGAAGAGAGAGAGAGAAACCTACCTGAGAAAAAATCTTCAATTTTGGTTCTATTTTGTTTTTCTTTGTACATTTAATTTTTAAACATCTTTTTTTCAATTTCTTTATAAATAATTGGTAAAAATGCACTTTTTACTTCAAACATCGTAAGTCTTCAACTCATTGATATATTTTGATAATTTTTAAATTAATCACAAGTGAATATTCTAGTGAATGAACTATAATTGTAAAGATAATGTCAAACCCCAAAAGGCAGGATTTGATTATTTGAAAAAAAAATTGTTTAAAAATTTCTTCTGGATATTTGTGTTCATAAAACTGGAAAGTTTAGCGACAGATTAACTATTCTAGTTCATTCACTCTAGCAAATCATGGGTTACATGCTGCAAAAAGAATTATATTATTACCTTGAATAGTTTAATGATGTTGGAAGTGCATGAATGTCTTATTAGTACTCTTATCTTCTATCTCTTGAGAAATTATAGCCTAACCAATTCCTGATTTCTCTCCTAGCAACACGTCTCCTGATTAAATTTCTTCTCCGTTGGCAAAGACAATTTGAAAATCCTATTTTGACACAGAAATGTGATTGAGAGAATCTAAGTAAAACTCTGAAATCAGAGCGGGATAAATCTCACACACCTTTTCTTCTCATTTCTAACCCATTGACCTGGATACTCGATCACAACAAGGACTCCTCAGAAATCTAAAAAATTATGGAACATTTCGTTTTGTGAAAATCTACTATTCTAAAACTGCCTTATTCAGAAACAACTATCTGAAGAACATGTCGGTAAACTGAATATAGTTATTCATAATTGACTACTTCACCCATTCATGATATATTCAATAAAATAGAATGTACGCATCCAAATTATTGTTTTCAAAACGAATGTTATAGTGTACAGAATTCCGTTTTTTCATGCCATGTATACCATTTCAAGAGTTCATCAAAAGTTAACTTGCTAGTTTGTTTTATGATGATAATTGATGAAAGCTAGAAAAATGTGGATATTATCACACGACTATTCGCAAACACGAGTTATAAAACATTCACTCTGAAAGAATTCTCTTGACGTATACAGTTCGTTTTCTCCTTTTACATACATTATTTACTCTGTACCGTTGAAATTGCATCGTAGAGAAACAGCAAAGCAATCCAGCGAATATTGACAGGCCGAGAAGAATTACAACATGCATTTTAAATTTCTCGTTCAAAAAGTCAGATTTAATTCTGAAAATCAGGATGCTTTATCAAATTTACTGATCCATAAAATCACTAACTGTGCTTTATTATCTTTGACTTTCAATATTTTCCTCTTTAACAGACAGTTACGACTCTTACAGCGGGTTGCAAGAAAAATGTCCTGTAAAATTTTATTCAGTCGTTAGCAAACGGTTTTTTAAAGCTACTTGGTCCTTTAAAGAGTAGGTCATTGCAAGAGTTATATTTAACAACCCGTTTACTAATTCTTCTTTAAAAAGAAATACATGAAATGAACTATAGTTTTCAAGGTTCATAGAAGTTCTTTGACGAAGTCCAAAGCCTCCTACTCCTTCCACACGACTGTCTCTGACTACAAAATACCTTCAAACGCTCTCGTTCGTCGTGGGGGCGAGTGTCTTCTGTCTTGTGTACTGCGTAGGTCGGTGACGATTTCGTAATTGCGGGGGGGATGAAAAAACAATTATTTTTTTTGTATATTAGGAAGTATTCAAATACAATTAAAAATAAAGACACTAACTAGAAGAAAACGAAAGGTGGGGAAAGATTTCCTACAGTTTTAATACTCAAGAAAACAGCGTAAGGTAGAGCAATTGAGAAGCATTATCCTTAGGTCTGCTATTCACTCACATTAATAGGAAAATAACTTTTTCGTAGTAGCGTTGGCAGTATTATAGCAAAGCGAAGGTTAACGAATGTTTAACAGTTTACAGGTCCGATTTTCAGTAAATTAAAAAATCCTTTAATTGATTGATTTTTTCGTGTTTCCGGGCGCGTCAACTGCTTGGGTCATTAGTCCCGTTAGTGTAATGCATGTTATTTTGTCGTTTTTTTTCTGGGGAGATGGCGTTGATCTTCCCCCGCTGGATGGCGAGATCCGGCGCCGACCTACTGTCGGCTAGTGGGATTTCCCCCTCACCAGTACTCTCCCACCAGCGGGGCACCGCCCCAGCCGGGACTAGCTCTAAGCTCCCGACCGGTCTCGGTGTAGTAGTGTAATGCATGTTAGTGTGTGTGTCTAAGGGGAGAGGATAGGACAAGGAAGAGGAAGGACAGATCGCGCGCGGTCCGTGGTCCGTTTGGTAGGGTACTGCTCCGGCATTCGCCTGGTGTTGATCGGAGAAACCACGGAAAGCTACCGATCAAAGCAGCATGGCCGCTAGAATTCTCCTCCAGACAGCGATTGAATTCGACCTAGCTGGAAAGCTAGTGTCGAAAATCCTGCCGCCGTCAGGACTCGAACCTAGGACCTCCCGGTAAGAGGCGCTGCAGTGACATAAGTTGATGAACTGAGCTACCGCTCCCGGTTTAAAGAATTCTTTAACGAACCGGTAAACTTAAAGAACGTTTTTGCAAAGCTTTCTTCCGTTAAGACAACACTAACAGGACCATTAGCGTTAACGAATAGTTAAATAGGTTCATGCAACCTAGGGTTAGTTGTATTGTAAAATTTAAATTATTATCTTAAATTTAATTACTTGAAAGTGTTATGACGTGTTTTGCAAGGTTTCGCGCTTGCTGCAGAAACAAATGATATTTGTTCACTTTTCTTGATTCCCCCAAGCTCAAAGACAGTCAGTGTTATAAAGAGGAATTGTAATTAATAAAACTTATAACTTGCAAAATGTTATAAGACGTTGTGAGTTCTGTAATATGAATACCAAGAGTGATCTTCAGTAGTTGATGCTCAGATTTGGTGAGAGCACATAAAATTAATTTATTTATTGAAGAAAAAGTAGTAAAGCTATCTTTTGAATTATATGAATATTACGTGTATTAGGTGAACGAGAACTTCATCCAATGGAACGTACTGGAGAGTGGGTGCTAATGTTTTTAGATAATCTAGCTCGTGGCGCCAACTAATGCATTTTTGCTTTACAGTCATCTTAATAACATTACCTTCTTACCAAATGAATTCGCGTAATATATGCTAATAAAAAGTATGCAAACACTTTAATTGCATATAAATTGCATCTGTTTTTATTATACATTTAATATTATAATAGTCAATTAGAAATAAAAATTATGGCATTTTACTCGAAGGTGGAGTTCACTTTCACCACCCGCTTATCTTCCTGCCTTCCTCAATCAAAATGGAAAAAAATTATCTTTCCTCGCTCCTCACATACGAACGAGCATGGCATGGAAAGGACATATTTTTAAAAAACAATTTACAGGCGTGTTTTTTAATTTTATATATTAACCCTCGTACCAGATCTGCTTGTTTAAATCAAGTACTATACCAAGTGCTATACGTTTTGGACTCAAAGTTTTACTGAAATGGTAATGAATATGTACGGCAACATACTGGTTGTAAATACGTGATTTTATATAAGAATATATTTTTTAAGTTATTTTCAATAACATAATAAATATAATTTATTCATATTAAATATTTTATATAACGAAGAACATCCACCGTACGTAACCTCCTTTGTAAATTCATAATGCTTGAGACATATCTATAAGAGTTTGTGAAAGTTATATCGAGATAAATCAATTACGAGACAAAAATTGACGGTGTCAGATTTTTTTTTAAATTTGTGACGATATGTTTGAAGTGAGAATAGGAAAATTACAAAATACCTTAGGTCAAACCGATGCCATGTGACGAAAAAAATTAATAACTCTCTAATAAAATTTGGAAACTTTCTGAAAATAGTTTATTACTGCTTAACAAGTGCACGAAGGCACATCTAGAAGATCGAAATTATCCTGTAAATATTCTAGAAAATAATAACAAATTAATGATCGTGCGGTCCAAAAAGGAACCAGATATGGTTCGAGGGTTAAGAATTCACTTACACAGAAAAACGGGTATCCACAATTATGATTAACAATAGTTTTATTGTTCGGGAAAGGTAAAAAATTTTGCCAGTATCCAAAACTCGTTCAATCAACTTTGTCTGTTCGCCAGAAAACCAGTACGTAGAATCGCCCAGTTCAGTCAGCAGTAGCCGTTCTCCAGAAGAAGTCCCAAGTCGTAACCAGAATCTCAATATCTTCGACAGAAAGTCCAAGGGCATTAACTCTAATGGCGTTAACGACGCCACTCCCACAAGGCTCGCACTACCGTACCAGCTATCTCCTTCAGGATTCGAAGTCCCAACTCTTCTTCCTCTTCTCTTCGCACTCGCAGCCAGTTTTGTAGTGTGGGCGACGTCATACCAGCGACTCGCGTCTCAGTTCCCGTTATGGCGGCTGTTTTCCAAGGGTGGCGAGCCCTGGAAACACGCGTTGCCTTGCTGCGCGCACACCTAGGTCAAAACACCTCAACACATCCATAACAAGAATGATGTTGGGTTATACTTCATATACGTACATACACCCATTTCTTTGAGTGAGTAAGGAAGAAATACTTTGTTATGTATTTTTCCAATAAGAAATTGAAATAAATCGAGTTTTATTACATTTTATATAAATTTATTGACATGTTATGATAACAATTCGATTACAGACTACTGGGCAACTATGTGTTTACTTTATTTGCCGCGAAATGTGCAAATTATAAACGTTTTTTGGAAACCGAACAGGAAAATTATTATCAATTTCAAAATGAAAAAGATGTTAGAAGAGTTGAAAATAAGTGATGATTATAAGGATTTTTTTGGTTGATATATAAATTAATTAAATTAATATGTAAAAGTAATGTAATGAACTTTCTTGGGCAGTTTCTTTTAAATAAAATTTGTCTGAACAGAAGAACAGTTGACAGTTGCGTGTTGCATGTTTTGAAGAACTTGGGACAATCTGAAGTGGACGTCTAAGAGAGCACAAGTTCCTGTGAGTGATTTTTTTACGAGACGAACAATTAATTTGGGAGTAGATAAAATAAAATGAAATGGATTCTGGTGTTTCTGGAGAGGGCGGATAACTGAGACGAGTTTCCTGATGTTATTAATATTTGTACGACGAACGAAATTGGAGACGCGCGTAAAGACATCATTAAGAAATTAGAGTATTTCCTGAGTGGGAATTAATATCAAAATGCAGATTCCAGATAAGTGTATAAAGTGAATATATATGCCTGGTCGTGCAATGCCCCTTTCAGATTCACGCCGGTATATGGATTTCCTAATATATAGATATTCCTGCCAACTTTCCCACCGCCAATAAATTGCCTCCTGTTCGAAATTGTTTGTGTCACAGGAGAACTGTTTACTTTAAGACCAAGGTACATCATAGGCAGAGCTGGGAAGTTCATCATATTGCATGTTTTTTACTTTCTCGAGCTTAAGAAGGAACTTCTTAAGAAGAAAAGGTTATGAAATGCTGCGCGAAAAAATATTTCTTCTTAATGAAAAATAAGGAACGTAATGAAACTCAACTAAAATATTAGTATTTTTTGAGTAATTTGGTGACAAAAAAATGTCGACCGCTCCCAATTTGCTGCGCTTTATGAACGTAAAATGAATGGTGTTGCTGAGCAGTTGGGAACTACGTAAGTTACAATTTTCATATTATATTTTTGTTCGTTTCTTCTTAGAGCTTTTGTTATTAGTTTTTAAAATAAATATTTTAGAATTGATTTAAAACCTATTTTAAATTGCATCATTTAAGTGAGTTAAATGTGAAAAGGAATAGATGATTTCACTTTGCTGAATAAAATGCGAGTATAAAAAGTAATGCATGTAAAAACCGAGTAATTTTGATGAATATAAATATATTATATTTAATTATTATATTTTTCTCTCTATTTTCATTATCTTACTAGCGGTATCAAGAATGCAAAATGTGTATCACATACGAATTAGCGTTCATTGTTTCTTGTAACCTATTGTTGTAACGCCGCATTGATAACAGAAGGCGATAATCACTTCTGCCTTTTATTTCGCATTAATATAAACTAATAGTTTTATTTATGGTTATAATACGCATTGCGTATCGTTGGTATTTGCGTACTTTTGCGTGATTTGCGTAAATTCGCGTATTTCTCGCGCAAATTTGCTTGAAAATACGGGCGAGAAAGTACGTTTTAGCACCCCTAGTTGTTAATTGTTGTATCTTGCTGAAACTACAAATATGTATATTTCATGGCTAAATATTGAAAATAAAGTAAGAAATGTTTTGCATACAATGCTTATTTTGCATATTTAGAGCTTTTTGGCACATAAATGAATGTTTTTGCACATTTTTCGACTTTTTGTCCAAACCAATAATTTCCAAGAAAAAATTATTAATGCTAATCATGTACTTTTTTGATGCTTCAAATATGTTAGTACAATGCGTTTCAGACTACTGACAGCCAACGCCGCTGAAGTAATATTTGCTGTCATCGGCTTATAGTCAAGATAGGACACCTCACACTTTCTTTTTGCAACTTCAGATTGACCATGCATGGCAAGACAACCTCTTTTCTCAAACTTCCCCCACAAAAAGCAGTCCCTTTCTCTCTCCCTTGCTTATTTTCTGTTTCTCAAGGTGACAAAAAGATGTAATATTATTTTAATATATATTTCCATGACCAAAATGCAGCATATCTTAACAATTTCTGTGCATATTTCAACATGTGTGTGGCATGTTTGCATGCATATTTAAGGGCCAAAAGTTTGCATAAACTTCCCAGCTCTAATTAAAGATGTTAAACCGTGATCCTAGATGTGTTGAACCTTGGACTATGAAATTTATAACGAAGTAAAATTCAAATAAAAGTCAATATTGAACTTCAAATACAATTTCAATAGCAGTCGTTCGACTGATTATTTTGTGTTTCCGGAAGCGAAGTCTACTACGGCTATTAGTCCTGTGAGTGTAGCCTATGCTTTATCTAGGGAGGTGACGGTGAATTTTCCCGTGCTGGAATGTAAGACACCAGCGCTGACCCACACGTCGCCTTGAGAAGTTTTCCTACCAGGTATCCCCCACCCCAAGCGAGACTTCGCCCCAGCCGGGTCAAGTTCCCGACCGGTTTCCGCATTTGTCGTTCTGTATTCCGCGACAAGGACTGCCACTGAGCCACATCAGCCGATCACAGACGTCAAAATGTGCTTAAATCTACTATTCAATTAAAACTAAAGTATCACCCTCTTTATGGGATTTTAATGAAACCATTTTCTAATCACTCCTGCCGCTAGTAGGAACAAACTCTGACATTTTTTATTGAATAGAGCACACGTGTATCATTGTATTTATATGGATAAAAATATTAAATATTTGTGTATTAAATATTCCATTTTAATAATACAATATAATTGGAATTTATTTGTTTACATTAATTATATCAGAGATGTAGTACTAAGAGCATGTCCAAGGTACAAAAATTTGATTAGGTTCAAGATACAAGACAAATGAAGAATATCTCAATTCTAGTGGAGAATAAATGGGAGAATATTTCAATATGATCTTTGTCTTCTGAAATGCGTTGTTTTTAAATTGTGTTTTCTTTTTGTTGACAACCTAGGGAAACGTACTTTACGAATACTCCTTGTATGTAATTGGTGAAAAGTAGTATTTTTATAATTCTTAGAAACCCGCAACTCTTAACTAGAAGCTAATGTTTGTCTCTTCCGTCAATCCATCGAACTATTATGAGTGATTTTTAACTACTTGAATAGGTGAAGTCTGAATCATAGTAAGTCTGAAGTGAATTGCGTGTATTCAAGATACTACACCACCTTCCCCTAATGCAAAACGCGTCATCTCTTCTTTGTGCCATAACACTTAGAGCAACTATTGATGTATGTTCGACTACTCATACTCAGTCATTTAATTAACCGTCAACTGTAGTTAGATCTCATAACAATATAAAATACTTTTTTGAAAAAACTTGATCAACGGCCCTTGATTCATTGCATGAAAAATAAAAGGGCGTTAAATTCATAGAAATATTAATATTACATATTTGTCAAATAGAAACAATATTACGTGTGCCAGCAACCGGTTTTCTTACACACATTATTACATTCAATGTTGTGTCAAAATTTGACAGAAACATTATTCTTAAAGGAGGTGCTACATATTTTACATCTTTACACATGTTGTTTAATATTATATTTATTACATAACTGTAATATTGAACAACTGGGTGAAAGGAAGTAAAAATAGGTACCACTTACTCTCAGAATGGCATTCCATCCAGCTTTTCTTCAAAGTTTCCTCAAGTAACAAGAGCTTCTAAAATTCAGTAGTTATTTTTCATATTAATAAATATCAATTCTCTTTGTTGAAAACATAAACAAGTCGGTTTTTATACAATATTTACAATCATAGATACGTGGTAAAATTGATAAAAACAACTGGGACAATTCAAATCCGTAAAATATGGCATAATTTAAAGCTTGTAAAGTACAATAGTCTGTCTTTCCACAAATGTGTTTTGAATATGCATTACTTCAACTGATAATGCCGATGAATACATGCAGGAAGTCTAAATGAAACTCACTTATTGACAAATAAATTGGGAAAAACAAATTATTGAAGGCGAAGATAATCACGGTAACACAATTCATATGATAATACACAAATGAGATCGTGAAATTTAAAACAATATTCGCGACTCAAAACAAACTCAATTACTATGAGGAGTTCCCATTCACAACTTAATTTTGAATGTCAGTCAAGCTTAATGTTCCAAAACAGCTACAATCAGCGAGCACACATCGTTCGCTGTATCTCCGACGCAGCGACATCACCACTTCTTCCACTTCCGACCTACAATTTTCCTATAATTGTTGCGAATAGCGCCGCCTATCAATTTATATTAAAACAGTTAAGTGTTATAGGGGCGAGCACGAGGGTTATAGGCGGCATGCGGCGTTGAACGTGACGAGGTCTCCCCTCTTCCATTTAGGGGTAATAGGCCACCCGATAAATGGGAGCGATGGCAGGCGCCCAAGGGCTGATGAAGGCTCGGGTGGAGGAGGGGAAAGAGAAAGGGTGGGGAGGGGTGGGGAGGGAAGGGGAGGGAACGGCGGGATGGCTGGGTCACCCCCGGTCGACTGGCGTGCCCTCTCGACATTGGCTGCGACCGCATCAATACCGATAGTTTTAAAGAAAATTCGACTCTCTCCTCCAGCGCAAAGATCCACTCCATATTGCATTGATAGAATCACATGCCATCATTTCAGGAGGATTGATTGATTGATTGATTCATGTTTCCGGGCGCGTCAACTGCTATGGTCATTAGTCCCGTTAGTGTAGTGCATGTTTTTTCTCGGGAGATGGCGGTGATCTTCCCCCGCTGGATGGCGAGATCCGCCGCCGACCTACCGTCGGCTAGTGGGGTTACCCCCTAACCAGGACTCTCCCACAGGCGGGGCACCGCCCCAGCCGGGACTAGCTCTAAGCACACGACCGGTCTCACGGAATGTGGTAGTGTAGTGCATGTTAGTGTAAGTGTGTAAGGGGAGAGGATAGGACAAAGAAGAGGAAGGACAGATCGCGCGCGGTCCGTGGCCCGTTTGGTAAGGTACTGCTCCGGCATTCGCCTGGGGTTGATCGGAGAAACCACGGAAAACTACCGATCAGAGCAGCCGGCCGCTAGAATTTTCCCCCAGACAGCAGCTGAATTCGACCTAGCTGAAAAGCTAGTGTCGAAAATCCTGCCGCCGTCAGGACTCTAGGAGCTCCCGGTTAGAGGCGCTGCAGTGACATCAGTTGATGCACTGAGCTACCGCTACCGGTATTTCAGGAGGAATTTTAACTATGATGGTGGGTACGTACAGTAAGATATGTTGTGTACGAGGGTGATCAATCAAGGTGATAGTTAAATAGAAACACGACCAAGCAGGGTTTAGGACATCTTTCTGTATCCGCATCGGTGAATGTAACACGACAACCGTATATACTCAGTTTACACACCTGCAGCAGGATATGTCCATTCCTATCGAATGTGGTAACAGATTTTGAGTGAAAGAAAACGACAATTAAAGTCAACCGTCATTAATATCCTATTTCAGTACGCAATTCATCAAACGGAGGACAAGTTAAACAGAAGCATCGTTTCATTAGTTTGATTTTTATTAAATGTTTGAAAAGGTAACGAATATTTTCTTTCTGAGTGTTGAACTAATTTATCGGTAATTTTTTAACGTAAAATATCAGATTTTTTTGTGGAAAATTAGCAGTTGCTGCAAACTTCAAAATTTGTATTCTTATAATCTGCGAAATTTTCTTTTGTTGAATTTAATGACATTGGTAAGTCTGGATCAATGCTGTTAATGACACCTATATATTAGAAAAAAAAGTTTTTTCTGCAATATTTCCTTTAATAAGAAACAATACCTAGAACAATGTTTCGAGAAAATCTCATTTGCACACAGATTACAACTGACAGACACTTATAAATAAAACAGATTCAGAAACGAATCTCGAGAAAAGACATCTTTCCTTCAATGCCTATGTTACACCTGTTTCCGAAGATTAAAATAAAACAAAACTATTATTTTATTCTATAAAATATGAGAAAACTAGCAATTTTAGTACAAAAGTTCAAAACTAGGAATGCCGCATTTTTTTTTCATATTATCTCGAATCCTGAAAAATATTAAACAAGCAAAAGTTCATACACTTCAGTGATTTTCGTTATTCGAAAGTTTAAATTCCTTCTTTTCCTTCTTTTTGTATTTTTGCTTCTCAATGTGATACTATTATTTTAGATGATTGTCATTAATATTGTTTTAATAAACATTACTTTCTTTAATTATTTTTACATTTAAAATTTTGTGTTCGAACAGTAAGTATGCTTTCCCATTGCATTCTTATTGTTTTATTACGTTTGTAGATTAATTCCAAAATATTTTATTGGATTGATTTCATGAAAATATTAGAAATAACATTTTTCTCATATTTATAGATAATCATCTCTGAGCGTAAAGTCATTACAAAAAATGTATTCTTACACGAAAATATTACTTTTGTTGCTGTGTCCATGAATCTACTCGTAAAGATATTTTTTAATTAAACAATTTTCTCACACAGGGGATGAGCGCTTCATAAATATATAAGTTTCAATAAACTCCCTTACATATGAGGTTTTCATAGCTCCTGTTTACTCTTGGTTCACATTCATTACAACTGAGAGATTGGGTTACAGGGACGCTTCTTTCATGTAATCACGTTAGTTGTTACGAACTTTTTCAGTTACAAGAGTTTCTTGCATAAGATATTTTGAATGAAAAATGAGTAATGGAAGCGCTTAACTTTCTTTATACTGATTTCTTTCAACCAGATTTCAAAGCAAGTTCTGTGAGGGTGATGCGTCTTTCAAAGGAAAAATAATCTATTGAGTAGCAAAGGAAGCTTCATATCGCATGCCGGAGTAAATAACTGAACTTGTTTTATCTCACAAATGTATTTTTGAAAACCCTTGCAATAAATAAACCTTTATTATACAAACCACATTTTTATTATTTCAAGAATCTGCACATGCTTGAAAAAGTTTTTTCTCATAATTTTGTTAATGTCGAAAGTAAGAATGCATTTTAATGGTATTTAAAAGGATTGAAGCTCTTTCAAAACTTGATGAGATTTTGTATGTTAAAGACTATAGCAAATGCGTCTCTCAGTCTAAATAATAATCTCGTAATATTGAGATTATATTGGCGATCGTTGATATCATTCTATGTAGTACCGAACTATCTTTGTTCTTTCGAATTTAGCCCATGAAGGATCAAAAAATGTTTTTGAAATATATCTTACTTCTTTCCGAATACCGAAAACGTGAGTTACTTTGGCCCTTGGATTCTCTTTGGCTCCACATTAAAAAAAATACAAAACGTACTCCTAAACTTCTCGTACGTCTCGTAAAGAACGTCTCGTAAAGAAGATAATTGAAAAAAAATGCATCAGCCGTTACTGCTGCATACATAGCAATATCATATATAACCTTGTTAATAGTCAACAATTTTCGGGGTCAGGCTACAGCAGAAGGTTATTATTGTATACTGTGATAACGTCTGATTTTAAATGTCTAAAACATTCAGTTGTAGGTGTTGTAATACGACTCTGTGAATTTCGGAAAATATAAATTTTACTATTTGTTGCTTTTAGTAGTAATGCAAGGAGGATGTGGTTAATTGTTTGGCTCTTAGACAAAAATAATTGAATTCTTGAGAGCTCATAAACTCCAAAATACAACATATTTTTCCCAATAATTTTACGTCACAAAGGCGGAAAAACAAAAATAGAACAAGAAATAAGAAAAATGTGAAATACTCATTAAAACGCAAAGACTGTTATGCTTATAGTCTTAATCCATCTGGTCAAAGAAATTTTATATTTGTGAATGATGAGTCCTATGATACAATCGTGGAGGAAAAGATATAGTTGGTCGAAGTAGCTTAAGCAAGCATGTAGTCTAAAATAATGCATAAAAGAAAAATAGTAAATTGGAACCTGAATATGTGGTTATTACTTGGAATGTTCAAGAGTTTTTAAGGTAGGTGGAATGTCAAGAAGAAGAAGAAGAAGAAGAAGAAGAAGAAAGAATTACCGTTGAATGTACGGAACATTCCAAATAGTATTGAAATTGGCCGAATCAAAAGGACATTATGTTTTATAAATGGAACGATATTAAGAAAATCATGTGGACATCAAAGCTTATTAAAAGGATGGGGTAGGGGGGATCTTTTGCTTGTCAACCATATGTAAGATATACTATTATTTTTATTTAAACCCTCAGAAAATGAAATACTTGTTTTAAAATATGCCACGATAGTTTGAAATGTAAGTTTCCTTTTGAAACTTGGGCGTTCTCTATGAAGCGATGTATTTCTTTCTTTATATTTTTCTGTCCAAGTATTATTATTTCTGTCCAACTATTTTGAATCAACAGAACATCCATAAATCGTAATTCTGTATAGAATTGCACGTCTACATACGACAAGTAGGAAGGTAACATGATGTATGTCGAGACCCATGAGCAAAAATTGAAGAACAATCAAGCTAATGACGTTTTAATCCCGAGAAATTTTATGAGCATAGCAGGGTAAAAAAATAAATAATATCATTAATAAAATTAAAGAGATTTATTCTTTCATAATAGTTTACAGAATTAGTAAGAAATATTTATCAAGATATGTTAGTATTATTCGAGCAACAAAAGTAATTAAGTATCAACAGTAGAAAGAACGTCACAATACTGTCACGTTCAGGTCATAGTCGTGAGTCAATACATTGAGTACCATCTGTAACGTTTGCAAAATACTCTTTTCTTAGAATTATGTATGTTTTCTAGCTTTTCCCTCTTGAGAATGTTTTTTTGTTTCATTGCTTCTTGCGAGTTCTCCGTTGTTATTCCTAAATCTGCAGACGCTAAACAGCCATTTTCAAGATTATCTTCCTACCAAGTTTCCTTTCCTTATTCCATCTTCTTCTGTTATATTTCTCCACTCTCGTACTAGATTTTCCAATAAAGACTATGAATAACCACTTACAAAGTCCTTGCTTCACGTCTGTTTGCATTTCGAAAGCTTTAGAAATGTCTCCTAAAATGATATCTAATATTATATTATTTTACATTTTGCATTATTGTAACTAGCATATACATACGTTAGCAGAAGTTTTGTTTAGTATTCTACTTCATCCAATTTTCACATAAACCCCTCTCCACAAATCGTAAAAATTAGAAATGTCAATTTCATAGGTTCACAAGATCCCTCTCGCGTCTTATCATCGATTGCCGTCCCCATTCTTCCCCTTCCACCAGTCATCGATTCTTTCTCTCACTAAGTCCCTCACTCTCCTTCACTCACCCACCCATCCTCGCTCACACACACATACAAACGCACTCACTCCCCCTCAATCACCCACACTCACTCTCTTTCCTCGCTCACTCTCTTTCTTTCCTCGCTCACTCTCTTTCTTTCCTCGCTCACTCTCTTTCTTTCCTCGCTCACTCTCTTTCTTTCCTCGCTCACTCTCTTTCTTTCCTCGCTCACTCTCTTTCTTTCCTCGCTCACTCTCTTTCCTCATTCACTCTCTTTCCTCATTCACTCTCTTTCCTCATTCTCTCTTTCCTCATTCATTCATTCTCCTATAACTTGCTTACTTCCCTCCAGGCTGCACACTCCTATCACCTTTCCACTGTGTTTCGCATTCACGTCGAAAGCTTCCATATCTGCCTCCTCCCTCGTACCACGAGGATCCCCCATCCCGCAGGGCAACATCTGCGACGGCGAGACAGCTCGGGCGAGAAGGCGCTGTGCTCGCTGCTGCAGCGCATACGTGCGGGTGCTCCATCTGACGCGTTTAATTAAGACGACACTCCTCGGGACACGAAGCCACGGCCTCTGGGGCCGAGGCACGCGCACCACCGCTTCCTTGCACCCGCCGATAAGCAGATCCCTCGCCAGATGTAGCTCCATCTCTGCAGACTCTTGTTTCCTCTTTACTCCCGCAATAGAGCACCCCATAAAAATGAACGGAGTTTGCTGAAGGGTAATAAAAGACATTCGGCTTTCTCATTTTTATACAACTGTTAAAACTTAGTTCTAACCTATAATACTAATTTCCGACGCGCGCAGAAAAAGCGAGAGGTGATAATGATTTCGTTAAATACCCTGAAACTCGGCCAAAATTCAAAAGCAATGAAGCAGTTTAAATTATGGCTGAGGAATGCAATAGTTGACTGCACTATTCTCCTTCCGTATACCTACAATAATTTTTATACTCACTTCGTCACAACTTACGACGTAATGACGTCATGCGACCCCAGTTTCCAAAAGAAGAGACTACCTGCAATTAAATAGTTTATCTTTATGTGTTGCCTTATCTAACAGCAACTACATATTCTAATGAATTAATTACATGTTAATATATACATATTACTACTGAACGATGTTTTTCCAGTACCTGTGAAGATTGTTTTTGTTAATATACTTAAATTGTTGCAATGCTATATGAGGGAATTGTATTTGCTGATCTATAGCAGTGTGTGAGGTTCTCTTTGGAAAACTATTTTTTTCAGTGGAATTTTTGCTGCTACCGATAACTAATACCAATAGTGAGAATTTGTAACGCTGAAATTATTCCTGTGCGTAAAATAAACATGTCGGGCAAAATAAATACGAATAAATAAAACTGGTGATTTAACTATTGTAAATTGATAAAAATGTGAATATAAGAAACAAATGTAACATCTCTAATCATAGAGAGCTGAAAAAAGTTGTTTAGTAAATAATGTGATAACTTTGTTATCAGCAATTGTGTTACATATTGGTAGCGCAAAACATTTGCATGTAAAGGCTCATTGCAAACTTCGTGAATGGCAATTCATCACACTTGCGTTGAAAAAACCTACTTTTTGCTCTTGCATTAGAATGTACTTTTACTATCTGCCAATAATTCTGTCGAACGAATGGCGTAGGCAGCTGCGATGGCAACAGCTTATGATTTCAGATCTCCATAAAATCTGGAAGATTGCCTTTGTGACTGACAGTTGAATCATAAGACAAGTTCTCACGTACATATAATGCAATACGTCCGTCATTTTTTTTATTTCATAAGTGTTAATTCCCTGCCGTTACGTTACCAATGAGAAGTGACAAATGAAAAGAAGTGAATATTCGATTCTGCATATTAATTAATTTTTGTGGGAAGTCTCGCGGTTTATAAAATCAATTAAATTTTGCTGGAGACATTTTTTATTACAACACAATTTTTCTAAGTTTGTTCCAAATACTACATTATTTTACCTTTTTAATCTGAACAACGAACAGAAATGTGTATATTACTGTATTCTTTTATTCAATATTTATTCTTCATTCTATTTAGAAAAATAACATTAAAGCGACTTGCATAAAATCAAGCACTCATTTCGCTTGTTGTCTTCACCACAGGGGAAGTGACAAGAACCCAAGCTGTTTTCTTCAGAAATTCCCTCGAAGAAGCAACATCTGTCTTAATTCGAAAACAAAAACAAGTCCACTTCACTGCAATGCACCAATCTCATCGCACAGACTATCCTCAGGCACCGATATTCTCACATTTTATGCAAGAAGGCTTTGCTCGGTTCTCGGAGGGAACAAAAAAAGTCTCGTAAACGGAGAGGACCTAGTGCCTTTTAAGCCTTAACGACCTACACGTCGGAACGTAATCCTTTCAGACTCGGTACTTAAAGGCTTTGTTTTCCGGAACTTAGCAAACTGTTGCAGGTCTACCGAAGACAATGCAATATGACCTATGAAATATTTAGTAAACTACAGTTTTGGGTACAAAACAGAAGGAAGTATAGAAGATCAGAGTGACATTTTTACTTTAGGAAGTAGAAATAAAAGTATTATTTTCTTATAAAAGCATATTGTTTGCTTAGATAAATGAAGTCTCTTCCTTAGGACGAAACTATTTCTTTAAACGCATAAAACATAAGTCACTTTAATGAAAATCAGTGAACAAGCTCATAAAAGTATTAAAATCGCATTGGCAAAACTATCAAAATATTCTGCCCGTCATAAATTAGGTAGAAAATGAATATCAGGCCGGTAAAACGAATAGGTCTCAATTTATATATATATATATATATATATATATATATATATATATATATATATATATATATATACATATATATATATATATATATATATATATATATATATAGTGACATACCAACATGCCACACATTTATTTATTAATATTGGTCGTAAATGGGGTACATATACAAGGATAAACAAATAGAAATATAGTGCCCCAGCAACGGCAGCCGAGTTGTTGTCAAGATCAATAAACTTCATTCTGGCATTGGACCTGAGGACACGGCTAGCTGATCAAGTAAACAATTTAGGGATTGGTTGATAAAGCAATGACAGTCAATGGCATAGCTAGTTAATTATGTAATCAATTTAGCGATTGGCCAGGAGAACAGTGACAGTCTATTCACGACGGAAGTGCGACGAATGTTTCTGGTGAAAAACAGTAGAAGGAAATAGGCCGAGTCTTGAAGGGCTGAACAGAAAGCTGACATATGTCGTGGTACTTTGCGGGTCGCTCGCGGATGATTAATTTTGTGAGATTGGGACTTGTAAATTTTTCTTGAGAGTGAATAGTTATCGGAATTTCAGTAATTCTTGAGTGCGACGAACGGAAATTAGAATTTTCTCGGGATGAAATAACGTGATGGACTTCGAATAATTTGCTGTGTAAAAATGTGTAACTTGTAATTTTCGTGTGTGAGCTAATAATTTTAGACTGATAGAATTTATAAGATCTACAACAAGTTGGGACTCTGAATATTTTTGCGATGTCCGGAAGTTAGAATTTGAATGAATTTGTACGCAACAGGACTTGGAATAATTCTCAGTAAATAATAGTTTGCTGAACTTAAACATTCTCGTCGTGTAATCAGAAAGAACTGGGAACTTTCGCGAAGTAAATTAAATTAGAACTACAAGTATTTGAGGCGGTGAGGATCAGTGACTCGACAACATTTGTGCAAGAGCAGGAGAGAAGAATCTGGTACTTGAACTTTGGAATTCTCGTCACCGAGAAGAAGAGGAAAATGTTTCTTCGTGACGCCCTCGTTCAAGTGCGCGCGAAGACGGGTACTGCAGGATAAGATTCGAAAGAGCTCATGACCAAAATAACATTCTTTATTTGTTACAAATTTTTCAAGTCATATTTTTGCCTGGCATTGAGAATAAACTATAAGTTTCTTTTGAAATAGAATAAACGATTTTCATTTGACCAATTCCAGCTAATAAGTAGCTAGAAAATATATATTTGTTTTCAGATTCCTCGCCACTCTGTATAGGTGGCAGATCGGATAATCGGCTATTAGTAGGTAATAGCGATTATTTCTAACGAAACCCATCGACCCAGCTGGAGGGATATTGAAGCATTAATTTTAATAATATTAACGTGTGTGTATATATATATATATATATATATATATATATATATATATATATATACATATAAAATATATATATATACATATACACACACACACACTGGGATGACTCATGGGCAGCGTACTAGCTTTCCGTGCTGTGTCCCCGGGTTCGATGCCCGGTCGAGGCAAAAATATAGTTGTAGCTTTCCTTTAAAATCGTCCCAGTTTCTGTGGCTGTGTGACGAAGAAAAGCTTAAGCAGGCGGTCTTGCTAGTTACGGTGAAGAGAATACACCATGTTCGCCTCATGTCACTCTTACCCCCAAGCAAGGGAATTTAATTAGATCCTGGTAAGGGTCTAATCAGTAGCTGGCCGGCGACGTCTGACTACCAACCCATAACGCCAAATACATATACAAATAAATATTATACGTGTGTGGTTTTTATGAAAATAACTTCACTAAATGGATTGCAACGAAGACAACGCATGACAGAAAATAATAATCCCTTGAAGTGTGGTTACTGGCATCATGAGAATATGGTGCCTGCGATTCTCTCCACATTACTTCTCATCGAAAATTACATTTAAAGTACAATTAAAAAATCCGTAATCCAATTGTTTTGATGATGTGGTTCATTTGTTTATACAGTAGAAACTTGTACATATCTTACATAGTGGTCCACCACAATCTCATCTGACGTATCAAGAGGTACGTCTCTACTGCACGCTTTCCTATGTTTGGCTTTCATTTATTATACACTAGTTGAAGTACCGTGCGTTCACGGGTATTATTAATCAATCGCAATCATCCTGCTCCACCTGGCCCGCCCTGCCCCTCCCCGCCACGCTTACTTGCTATGGTCATCATTGGCTAACATCATCGTTGCCACGACAGCTGTAAATAGAAGCGTTGTTGCACACTCCGAGCAAACTCCCCGTAACAATTTTCATATTCGATTTCTGGAAGCCTAATTGCGGCATTGGAATGAATTAAAATGCTCGTAGTATAGGGAGTGCATGGGAAATTTCAGAAACGTTAGATTACCTTTGTTAGATTTATTCACTGTTTTCGATATATTCTGGACAAATTAAAATAATACACATTTAAGTTTTGCGTTAAGGGGTACGAAAGGAAGAAGGGGCGGTTTTACGATATCTGATAGGACTATATGTTGTATCAAACTTCTTTGAAATTGTCGTTTGAAAAATAAGTGATAACGCCAACAGAAGTTTCAAGGGGGCACGCAATAGTAGCAGCTTTTTACATAAGTAATTTACACTAATTGTTACCAACTTAGAATGAATATATGAAAGGAATGGATTGACGTTCCAGCTGAACGCATATACGACACCCAATATCTAACTTCCACGTCACAAAAGTATCTACACGGTGTAGGTATAGGAATGGGGAATATCAAATGTATAAAATAAAAAGTAGGCATTCGCTTTAGAATGCCAGCAAAAGACTACGCACACGTGGCAAAGGCGGTAAAGCGCGGTAACCGTCAAGCACAAACAATAGTGCTACTTATAGAAACTTTTCAAACGCTCTATAGCTCCATTTAGGTCGGAATAAAACCACAAACTGTGGTACAGCAACAAATAAACTGTATTCATTATATAAGATAAAATAATAATTGGAAAAACAGTATCCAAAGTTGTACCCGACAAAATACTCTACCATTGAGTGAAAACCGCATAGATAGCGGTTCGTCCGATTAGTCAGAAATTTCCCACAAAATAGAATAAAAATCGTAAAAACAATTGAATTGTTTTTCATGTCATCTAAAGCAGCTTAAGCGATTATGTAAAGGCAGTTAATGCGAATTCACAGACAGACACCCCAATTTTATTTTTATTTACAGATGTGTATCTATATATATATATATATATATATATATATATATATATATATATATATATAGAGAGAGAGAGAGAGAGAGAGAGAGAGAGAGAGAGAGATAATGAGATAGATATAGAGATAGATAAATAAACAGATTATTATTAATTATGATTATAATTAGTTATGGAGAGCATATTTGAATATTTTGTTCCCTTTGTAATTACGTTTTTCTTCTGAAGAGTAGATTAACGTTTCTTGCAAACTATCGTTTGGGATAGTTTGGGAAACGTTAGTTTGAGTTGATATGTTTTTTTGATGTAGATTTGTTTCGAGACTCAGATTGAGAGTAATTCGACAACCTATTTGCGTGTTATCTCCATCAGTAATGTGAATTAATGACGAAAGAAACTTTCTTCAAAAATAATTGAGAAGTTTGTATGACGGCCCACTTTTCGATGCATTATTTTTTTCCGGGGTTTTATACAAAATAATATAGAAACAAGTAGCTTTAAAAATTGCTTAGCAATTGTGTATTTGCATGCAGATTAATAAGTAAGGTCTATCGCGCCTTGTAAAATGGAACATTTTCTTTCATGTTTTGTGCATAGTTCGTCATATTGTTCAAGCAGGTCCAAACGTTTTTACCCTATAAGAAAAGTATTGAGTAAATTCCAAGAAAATGAATTCACTTATTTGTTACACTATTTATTTTGAAAACCTACTTCAACACTGGCATGCTTAAACTACATATTATTATACGTTTGGCATTTATTCACACCTTCTGTTGTTGAGACCAGTGCACTAGTTACGCAAAACACACAAACACAGACGAGAAAGCACGATTACAATTCACCGAAAGACAAGAGGAAAACGTCAGCATGTTCAACACATCATTATGCAGATAAGCCCTACTTGGAGAGGGATACATTCAACCGTACACGAGACCGCGTGAGGCTAATACTGAAAACCGCGATCACGTGAACAATACAAGACCGACAGCGGACCCGGCCGTTGCGGCCGCTGCGCTCTGGTGGAGGCAGTTGGAACGATAGAGACGGCGCCAACTGGCTTGGAACGGGCTACATTGCGCGCGCGGCAAGAACAGATACAGAATACACAAATGAATAAATAACACCACATGCATAGTAAACGATCAATTTCTCGATTGTTGGGCTAGCTACGATGGCCCAGTGGCAGTACAGCTGTTGGACCTTCCGCATCGCTGACGGGCAGGTTTTAAGTTTCGGGCCCCAATCCCACCGATTTTCCACACCAGCTACATAGCTGGGTCAAATTCAGCCACTATCTGGACAGCTGGTGCGATAGGTAGTTTTCCGTGGTTTGTCTGAACAAATCAAGGCGAATGCTACGGCAGAACTTTTACAAAAGAACGCGCGATCTTTCCTCCCACATCCTAGTCTCATCTCCTTACACACACACACACACACACACACACACACACACACACATACACTTACATTCACAACACCGGCACATCTGTCGAGAGGCCAGATGGGAGCTTACAGTTTGTCCTGCCAGGAGCGGTGACTCCTTGGGGGATATACCTCAAGGTGCAAATCTCTGCAAGCTGTGTGGGTCGGCCTGAGAAATGTTGCCCACAGTGTAGAGCAGAGAGAGTGAAGTCACACTGGGCCGAGGGCACGGGAGGCAACGCGAAAGGGAGGCGAAGCGCGGTTGCAGCGGGGTGGCAAGAGAGCGGAGAGGGCAGTCAGGGGCACATTGGCAAGGGAGCCGAGGGGACAGGGAGCAACTTGTAGTTGGCCGTTTCCTAGAAACCGCAAAGCGCGAAACGATCGCCACCAGAGGGACGCCAGAGCAAGGGAATGCCACGAAACAACAACGAAAAAAACAAAGAAAACACAAAGAAAAAAAGAAATGGCAAGCACTTTGTTTCGATTCCTCTCAATAGAGAAAGGAAGTCGTAACAAAAAATACACATTGGATGACAGGAGAAAGAAAATAAGGAGATAGAAAATATAAAACCATTATCGAGAAAATTTTGTGTATGAGTTTTTGATTCAAAATTGCTCAAAAACCACTGCGAGAACAAATTATTATTATTATTATTATTATTATTATTATTATTATTATTATTATTATTATTATTATTATTATTATTATTATTATTATTATTATTATTATTTATCTTTTTATTAAATTATTATTTTAAACTTAACTTTAAGATAATTTAAAAACTTATTTTAAAAAATATACATATATTATCTGAATAAATAAAATTCATCCAGAATGGCGCAATAATGACAGGGTACATTATGAATCAATAAATTGTATTGAAAGAATTAAGCAAGCCATTCTCCATACGAAAAAATTATGACAAGCCAAAATTTTAGATTAACTAGCTCTAGACTAACTGAAACTAGAGGTATTCAATACCACATACTTTCTCATATTGTTGGAAACAGTTACGTAATATTAGATGTAATTTGCAATTTCTGCCCTGACTTCCAAAAGTCCAAATAAATTCAAATGAGGCGCCTGCAGTGCTTATCGGAAATTATTTTGATAGGATAGAGCCAACATAATGAAGCTGAACTGTTACAACTGTTACAATTTTTCTATATATATATATATATATATATATATATATATATATATATAGAAAGCAAGGATAATTTCAGAATAGTTATAAACGATATTAGTGTCGTAAACATCTGATTACAATACGATATTGGAAAACTGCCAAACGAGGCCGTTAGGCCGAGTTTGGTAACCAATTGAGTATTGTAATCAGATGTTTAAACATTCTAGCAGAAGTAGTTTTGGAAATTCAAGTTTAAAAATTGTCTGTTTCACGCAAAATTGCTCAAAAACTACTTACATTTCCAATAAATTGAACATGACCTTATTTAAAGAACTTTTTTTTTTAAACAGATTTCATTAAGGGAAAATTTTGTTTTCATTACTGTAGCTGTAGGAAGGTAAAAGCATTTTGAGCTTTTGTAATTTTCGAAGAAATTATACAGTGACGAAAATCCGATCTATGCTATTTCTTACATTTACTACCACAATATTTTACCACCACACGTGTCCGGAGATCAGTGGGGAACCCGTCGTGGCCGGATCAGTACCCCATTGGGAAGAGACACCTGGAGAGGTGAGCCGACGTATAGGTCGGCGCCGGATGCCACCATCCAACTAGTGAAGAACACCGCCATCTCTAGCAATAAAACATTGTTTACACAAATGGAACTAATGACCTTCGCAATTATCGTGCCCGGAAACATCAATAAAGAAATTTACAAGATTTTGATTTTCCCGCACCATATCTCGACTCTTCGTAGTCTGTTTGGACTCTCGAGAGATTTTCACCGATGGACGGCATTCGATGGCAATAGAAAAACTTAGAACAAATACGACTCAATTATTTCTTCGCTCTCCAACACCAAATTATTAACTAATCTCTCGAAAAAACGCAAGAACGCGTGGTGAACATGAACCTTAACGACCATACAGTTTAAACAAGTTACGGACAACTGAGGGGACGTTACGCAGGAGATGCGTCTATTGCAACGGCACCAACGCGATCTCACCGCAACCGAATTGAAGACATCGACTCGAGTGGCGCTATTGTTGGAGCTGCAAGCGGCCGCATCGGGGGCGGATGGCGAAACCAAACGGAACGCCACCGCAGCTCTGTCGTAGGGCCCCGCTGGCCACGCCCCCTCCCTCCCACCCCCGGCGTCGCTCAAGGGCGGCGGAGCGCGACGCGCAACTGCACCGGAGGGGAATCGGGTGGGCGCATAGCCGGAGACAGAATGTGGCTGGGCTCGGGGACGAAGGGGAGAGGGAGCGGCGGTAATGAGGCGAAGGTGGTAAGGGTATGGCTGTGAGCACTGTGGTAGCGGAACACTGGAAAAAGGAAAGAGTAGAGAAAAGTAGAGCAGAAGCAAGAAATGGATGGGGAAAGAGAAGGAAACTTGTGATGGGAGTGGTGGTAGTAACGGCAATTAGGGAAAGGATATGGTGATGGAGTTGCGACGTCAGCGGTAGTGGTGATAGCTGGATGGTGGGGAAGGCTGTGAGCATAAATAGTAGCGGAACATGAGCAAAAGAAAAGGTTTGAGTGAAGTAGAGCTCAAGTAAGAAAATGAGGGGGAACAGAAAGAAACTATAGTTGTGATAGAAATGGGGGTGGAGCAATATAGTAATTAAGGAAATAAGATGGTTATGGAGTTGCAACGATACCGATATCAGTGATGGTGGTGGTAGCGGGGTGATGTCAGTGGTGGTAGTGTTAATATCCCTAGGGCGATGGCTATGCAGCGGATTAGAAAGTGACTTATTTCCTATCTAAAAGTTTATCCGTATTTTTTTTGCAGCGACAGCCACCAAACTTGAACCTTTCTTTTCATTTTGTGGTGGTAATTAAACATTATTTTCGTAAACGAGTCTCTCGGTCTCTTTCTTGGCTTCCTGCCCATGATTCGAAATTGAAAGTGGGAGAATGGGAGTGGCTAGCGGGAGAAAAGGGCAAGTGCAAAGGGGTGAGCGCGCAGGTGCTTTCGAGGGCGTGGCCGTGAGTAAAACGGGGATGAGAGGTGAAGTGGGGGCGACGGCGCGGGGGTGGGAGGGGGTGGGGGGCGAGGGAGAGAGGATTAACTGCGAACGCGGTCGTCCCTCGGGACAGTCGCGCCGCCAGACGCCTCCGAGTTTTCAATGTGTCCGCTGCCCACCGCGCGGGTAACGATTGCGAGTGGCTCCGCCTGTAAACAGGCATTTCTCACGCCGCCACCCCCGAACTCGAACTGGAATGGTTAGCCTCGTCATTCCTCCAGCGTGGATTCAGTAAATAAATTCTAGGTTTTAAAGGGGTACCGGGTGGCTTCAATTCATTCGAAA
The DNA here is from genome assembly GCA_011170035.1 of Teleogryllus occipitalis. NCBI lineage: Eukaryota > Metazoa > Arthropoda > Insecta > Orthoptera > Gryllidae > Teleogryllus > Teleogryllus occipitalis. The sequence goes on along the minus strand of BLKR01003579.1, from coordinate 24,237 downwards.
GAAATCTCTCAGAGAAGTTGGTAATTACGAACTCAGTTTAATTCTAACTGTCAAAGGGGTCAATGTTGATTTAAACGTGATAAATTTATGCACTCATGAGTTTCAAAATCTCACATAAAAGCTAAGTTAAAATTTTAACAAGAAAAACTTACCTCCCCTTCAGAGGGTTTTGTAAATGGAATTGATATTGAGCATTTTATAAAACTAAAATAAACCTTAAAGGAAACAATTAGTGAAAATTATAATGGCATTCAACATTTGTAAAAGTTTCGGGATAACAAAAAAATGTACTAGAGAGAGTGAACTGTCCAGTAAAACGTATACATCGCTTCAGGAAATGGTGTCAGTAAATAAAACGAAGGGCTTGTCTGACTTGTTATTAAATAAAGACAAATCATTGATGTAAAGCAATTTTATTCCTAACAAACAGTTTCGTGATTATGTAATAACACGCACATCTGAAGCAAAAAAAAAAATACACCCTACACAAACCAACATCTGTCTTAGATCTGTCACAGAGGATTTGGGCGTGGGCTTCTGCAATCAACGCCAACATCACGACGCCCTGTTCCCTTCCCGTGTCAGTCTTCCCCTCTCCTCTCCGGCGCTGCCGCATCCTTCCTCAACAGCGGCGCCTCGTCGGTAGAAATGCACGCAATCGCGGTAGCAGCCGCGACCGGGAGATGATGGATTTCCAGGAAATCGAATGGAGGCCCTGAATACACAGATAACTCTCCAAGTCGAAGCAGAGAAGAGGCTTCAGTGGAAGGGGTGAGGGACGGTAGTTCTTTGGGCGCTGTATCGACTAGGCCGGCCGTAAATAACAAAAAAAAAAAAGGTAAAAACGCCCGTCCCATTTCCTCGATTATTTTTCCACACACGTTCAGATTTCGCGTGCCCTCGCTTCACTGGACCGAAATGAACGACCACTTACGTGGATTGTGTGACGCGGAAAATACAAAGTGGGCAATAACGGTGATTCTACAAAATTGGAAAACTTAATTATCGTGGTTATATTTTAAAAAGAGGGAAAGAAATTGAAGTGGATATCACTTTAAGGACCTTTTTATTTCTACTGAACTCGTAAAAACATCGGTTCAACTACCACAAAGATCTGCTTCAGCAAAGTGCTTTAACATGTTGTTCTCGCAACGAGATCGTGATTAATATGTTCAAAACAAAACCTCTCCGCCGAGCAAAGCGATCATGCTTAGGAAATTTATAGCTTTATATCCTGTTGTATTATGTTTTGTGCTCGTGTCATTAAGGACCGAAATGTCTTTTTTAAGTAAATAAATTACGTTATTTTACGCTGTGAAGACATTATTAATTCTTATGAGTGCTAAACGTTTCTGTCAGGATTTTTCTACATGATTTAAATACTCATAATTGACAAAATAAATATTCTACGTCGTATCTTCTATCGGACTTCCTAGTAATATCAATAGAACTTTTTCAATCGAATTTTAAAGCAAATCACGTTGTAAAATCTCACTTCCTTTAAATCAAAACTATCAAATTAAAAACATTATACTATTCGAATAAATACAACCAAAAGGATCTAAAATATTGTATTTGTATATTCAATTAGTCGACAGCAAATCAAGTTTAAATTAAGTGTTATTACACAATGTAATGAAAGACTAAATCAATTAAAAATCAATCTTCTCTGGAGAGTGTGTGGCAAAGACAGACCAGTTAATGCAACTCTTCATCAACTAAGGCATTGCCTGTGAAAGATTCTGAGCTTGGGCAGAAGAACGACTAAAGTATTCTCATGACCGGGTCAATGAAATTTGTTGCGCGCGGGAGAAGCTGCCCAAAAGGGTTTTGCGGATGCAAAAGCAAGTGGAGGTTCAACGGAAGAGTTGCAACAATAATATATCTTCGCTAAGTACAGATGTCTAATTTGCACTTAATGCGAATCACTTTGACTTTCAGGCACTAACTTTAAAACTTGAATTCTAAAAATAGGCACAAACATTAAAATTCAACTTTAAATTTTTTTTCTACAGAAGTTTATTGCAGAGGTAACTAGTGGGGCATCAACATCACATACATTCTCGCATTATCGCTAAGTGCTCCGCTCTATTATACTACTACACAAACATGCAAAAGTGGTTTCAACGCTTTTATCAGAATCGTCCTGAATTGAACAAGTTTGTTGCCCTAGAACAGTACAATAAATAACTGCTTTCTAGACAGTCACGAATAAAATTATTTTCCGCACCGAGACTTGAAATCAGGTTCCCTAAGTTAACTCGCCGTAAGCCTGAAAATGATTTTTACTAGGAAGTGAAAGCTGGTGTTTCAAAATTAAGCAAAAGGCAAGTTTTTAATAATTCTAAAATCAAAGTCACAAATATTGCAAAAGGGTGTAATGTTCCCAGCTCAATACTGAGTGAAAAATCGTTGTTATAAATTTGATATCTATATACCCAGGAATTCTATATTTTTATTAATTCTTCCCGATGTTTTTAAAATATAAAATGGCCAAAAAAACAGGATATTACATTATAAATATCAACCACAAGACATAAAAAACAAAAATTTGGAATATGCTACAAGTATTGTAAAAACTTACAACGCGCAAGTTTTCACGTAATATATAATGGTGCCAGGGGTGAAAAGGTAAAAGGAACTAGAAATATCAACTTTGGAGGATATCGGATGTACGGTTTAGGCGCTAACGTTGTCGACAGACGACGGACGGACAGACAGACGTTTTGCTGACAATCGATTTTTCGGTATCAAGGACCCAGAAGACATTGATTCTGGAAAGTGTTAGAGGAAGTTATTTACTACATGAAGGAAGAAGATTTATCAACTTTATCGTTACCAGGGCTCGGCACAAAGAGATTTTGTGTCCAAAATTCCCCGTTTCAGGTGCGCGATTACAATATTTTATTTTCTTACGAAGTTAGGGGGAGAAAGTAAAAAGGACGTACAATTGAACTAATGTTTAACACATGTTTCAAATGCATTTTCAATTAATTATATACTTTCAAAACAAAATGCATTAATTGGAAATAAATTATAGATAATGCTTAGATATTAAAAATGGCAAATGTGTTTTGAAATTAAATATTTTAGCATCATGCTGAAAGAATGTGTATAGTCTTTGTTATGCAGACAATGTTTTGTACATTCCACATGCTGAGTCTTGTAATACTTGCATTTATTATTATGTTGTAGGTTTATTAAGTATTTTAATGTATTCGTTTATACTAGTAATTAATGTTAAAAGATCTGACAATGTTAGTATTTTGAATTATTTTTAAGAAAAAACCGCAATTTTTAAAAATTATTTCCAATTACGAAGAAAATATTTTATTCCGTACACGATTATTTCTGCTGTTTTTGTAAAATAAATATTGTACCAAAAATATAAATTTCATTTCGTACATACAAATATACATTTCTGAAAATTAAACAAGACAACACACATTATCACATTTTTCTTACTGAAGTTTGCGTGAGAAACCATCTCTATAAATTTTAGAATTTCTAGATGAAAATGTAATAACAAGTAGATCTAAAATAAAATACTGTAAGTCTTCAATTAAACGGGATGGGCCGCGGTCGACCACATCGGGTAGTAGGAGGTACTGGGTTAATAGAAACAGCGCAAATTTGTCTCGCGAGCACAGTGAGGTAGTGGGGTCTATAAACGTTATTGCTATGCTGTTTAATTGAATTAACTTTCAAAAATAACGAAGCGAACGAGTCCAAAGGAAATTAAAAAATTAACGAAACAACTCTGGCACTTACAAATCTATAGTGGTGTCTGTTGATGTTAGAACTGTCAGATCAGAATGAAATACATTCGGGGTTAATTCCCTTTCCTTCCCTCGCGGAACGATATCTTTTAAAAAACTCTTTAATTTCCTTCAGTGATTTAAGGTACCGATTGACTGTTTCAAATGAGAGATATGATAGTTTCCTCACTCCAAATAACACATCCTTCAGCGAAGCATAAAGGGGAGTCACTGATCCCGGTAAACGTGATTAATACAACCTTAGTTTAGGGAGTCCACTACAAATATTCTCGCAAAATACGAATTAAAACAATATAAAATACAGAAATCACAAATATTAAATACCAGAGGTAAACAAGTTTAAAGTACTAAAATTTTTACAAACGAAATTAATATCATTCCATCCGAAAGAGGAATGAAACAGCAGCAAATTCAATTTAAGAAGTAGTGCAATGTCACCACAAAAATGCTATTTGCCAGGAATAATTTTATTTTCGACTATTAATAGAATTACTACTCTAGCACACCACCATTTGGAAAAAACCTGATGGATTTCTGTGCAGAGTCGAGCACGCCTAACACAGGGCTGAACCGCGGAGCCTTTGGAGCGCTCGGGTGGCGCGTTGAAAGCCAAATAGGAGAGAAAAGCAGGGGGTTGCGGAGGGGGCGGTGGGTGCCGGTGGCGCAGTGCAGTGCGTGGGCGTGGGTGTGGGCGAGGGCGGGAGCCGCGCCGTGCGTTTGTCAGCCTTCCGCGCAAATCCCCGGCGCAGAGAGCCGGCGCTTGCACAGAGCGCCTCGCACGCCCCCACACGACCGCTCTCGCTCGCCCTCCCGCGTGCTCGTCCGCCTGCCCGCTCGCACATTCTCTCCCTCTCTCTCTCTCTCTCTCTCTCTCTCTCTCTCTCTCTCTTGCCCTCCCGCTTACTCGTACGCCCACGCGCTTGTTCAGTCGCCCTTCCGCTTGCTCGTCCGACCACCCACACAGTGTCGCTCACATCGCCTGCTCGCTCGCGCTCGCTCAATTGTCCTCCCGCTGGCACCCTCTCCCTCCCTGTCCTTCACCCACCCTCCCACTCGCTCGCTCGCCCGCTCACTCATCTTCCCGCACGCTTACCCGCCATCCTGCATGCTCATTCGTCCTACTGCTTACTCACTCGGCCTCCTCGTCCGCCCAATGCTAGCTCGCTCGCTCGCGCGCCCACCTGCCCGCTGGTACTCCTCACTCCTCCTCCTGATGCACTCCCTCTCCCTGCCTCTCATCGTCCCGCCCGCCCGCTCGCTCACTTGTCCGTTCACTCGCCCGTTCATTCACCGGCCCTTCCTGCATGCTCATTCGCCCTCGCGCTTGCTCGTCCGCCCATCCGCTTGCTTCATCGCTCGTTTGCCCATTCACACGCTCGCCCACCTGCCCGCACTCCCCCACCTGTCATTCCCGCTGGGACCCTTTCATTCACCAGTCCTCACGGTGGTTCACTCGTCCACTCGCTCGCATGCTCACTGGCCTTCCCGTTCCCTCACCCGCCCTCCTGCATGCTCATTCGCCCTCCTGCTTGCTCACTCGCCCACCCTCGTGCTTGCCTGCCTGTTCATTTGTTCGATCTTCCTTTCGCTAGCTCACACTCCCGTGCACTCACCTTCGCACTCACTCTCCGTCTCACACTCCCGCTCGAAAATTCCCTCACTGTCGAGTCTTTATTTTAAGAAAACACAAGTAAGAGCTAGGCTGTAGGTATTGTAGGAACCACTTTTCCAGTTTTCTTCGTGTATCTTTCCCATGGTCTTTATTTTCAGCAATATTTTTTGTATATTAGTGTTTTCCTGCATTTTCCCTACCTCATTACATGCCTTTATGATTTCACGTTTGCTTCATAAGTTATGATTCCCCCACTACACATATCTAGAAATTCGTGTGAAAAGGTCACGAGCTAGTTCGCTCCGGATTTTTTTTTTATATTCGGGATCTACGGTGTTGGAAACAAAACCGAACGCAAGGCAAAATATCCACAGAGTGTCGTTTTCGATAGGAATGCACACGAAATGTTGACAATGCACGAATCGAATATGTCCTGTCACGAATTTTCACGGTGCGACTGGAAAATCGTATAGACATGTTTTAGAAACGAGGTGAGTAAGGCAGCTTGAACTCTGATATCACGATCCTTAAAAAAAAATACGTCAGTTACACCAAAAGTTTAAATTGTTAATTGAGACGTACAGTAATTAGGTGTGTTGTATATCGTATTTTGGAAATAAACTATTCTGTAATAATAGTGCACAAAAACTACATTGTAAAATTTTATTTATAGAACGTTTGCCAGAAATTTTTATTTCACAAAAAAATTTAGATTATATATATATATATATATATATATATATATATATATATATATATTGTGTGTGTGTGTGTGTGTGTGTAGCGATTTGTCACAAGGTGTCTGCAAGGCAACGACAAATGTGGATAAAATATATAAACACGACAGTAACAATGGGGGACAGAGGAGAAACAATTAAGTAATAACTAATTAGAATGCAAGGAAATTTACATATTTATGAATATCTACTATTTTATGGTAAATATTTCCTGTTATCAAAACACTTTTACGAACAAATGTGACCACCTCTCAAAATCCTGAATAGTCCCCTTTGCAGCGGTGACCGCTGCGAGAAGTACAGGAAGAGAGCCGATTTGGCCCTGGTTGGTACCGACGTGGATGTACTGTCATGCCGGCTCTAGTGCCATGGCCAGATGCGATAGGTTCCTCGGGTGCGAATCCAAGACGCGAACAGCTCGATGGAGATGGTCCCACATATTCTCAATTGGGTGTAAAGCGGTGGAGTTGGTGGCCAGGGGAGTTATGTAAACTTATCCTGGTGCTCATTGAATCACGCACGTACTCTGCGAGCTGCATGACACGTTGCATTATCCTACTGGTAGATGCCGCCTTGCTGAGGAAAAACGATGTACATATAGACATGTACATGATCCTCGAGGATTCCTGCATTCATCGCTTGACCCATTATACTATCCTCCAGAACGACGAGATGACTCAGATAATGACAAAAGAGCATTCCCCACATCATCTCGCTCCCCTCCTGTGGTCTGAATCCCTTCTGCGATTTCTGCAGGATGTTTGCATTCAGGCATTTTACATCTTATTCGCCAACGACCATCTTTCTCACGGAGCAGAAAACGTGATTTATCTAAAAAGGCCACCTTTCGCCATTCAGTGGCAGTCCAGATGCGGTACTGGTGTGCAAATTGCAGCCTTCATCGCCAATGAACAGCAGTCAACAACGGTGCTTGAACCAGGCGCCTGCTGCGGAGTCACATAATCAGTACCATTCATGAACGGTAGCTGAGGAGACACTTTTGGAAGCCTCTTGGTTCATCTGGGTGGTCAATTGTTCTTCAGTGGCACATCTATCCGCCCGTACACATCGCAGCCGTCGTTCTCCTCTGTCAACTCTGGTCCGTGGTGCGCCACAGTTACCTCAGCGCCGGTGGTGGATATCGCCATTTTGCCATGCACCGTGCACTTTATCCACGGTAGCATGCGAACAGTTTACACACTTAGATACATCGGAAATGCTTCTGCACATGGTCCGGAAGCCAAAGAGGAAGGCCCTTTAAGACGTCGAATAAATCTCTCCCGTCTATGCACTGCAACACGTACTGCACTGTTGTACGCTTGTAAGGGTTTCACGCTTTGTATACTCTGCACTTCTGCCACCTGCTGGCCGAGAGGGGTTTTGTGCGTTTACCTCGCACATACCCGGTGATCATATTCATATGACTGTAATGTAAAATGCGTTACGTTGATGTCTTAGGTTCCACTATCAACATTCTCCAAATTCTGTACTCAAAATCGTTTATCCCAAATACTTATGTTTTGACATATCAACTGATATACAAAACTTTTATACATCAACTTTTATTTTCTAGGTTATTTATACAATTTTGAACCAACCAGGAATTAGAAGGTGGCTTTACAGCAAATATGAAACTACTTTTAAAATATGAAATTTTTTATGTCATCAATCTACTTTCACTTAAACACAAAAATTAGAACAAGAATTCATTACGTTAACTCTATTACTTTATTTACAATTTTATTGAGCTTCGTAATTGATAAAATGAGGAGGATGCGAGTGCAAGATCTAATGAGTTTGAAAATAAATCGTTACAAGACCAAAGAATAAGCAAAAAAGCGAAATGTGACCACTAAGAACTCTCACAAAAAGCTTCAATGAGGGAAAATTAAGATGCCTTCTCGCTTAGTGATACGTCGATGGGCAGGTTTTAGAATCACGCAAATGATCCAGATGTACAGATGTTTTGTTCAGATAGATCCAGCAGGATAAGATCTCTAATCTACGAGTAATTGTTACTCGTAAGGAGGGAGTACGATTCTATCCCTAATAGTGGTTGAATACACTGCTTCTGGTAGGTTTTCGCCGCATCGTTTGAAAGCGGCAGGGGGATACCAGTTTTGCATTTCAAAACCCCAGGCTATATTTGCATTTGGATGCCCGCTTTGCTTCCTGATAGAAGATCACTCAGTGTGTTCATGTTAGTCAAGTCTTGCGTGGGTCTCCCTAACACAGTCGATATGAAATAGGAAGTACGGAGCGTTGTTCATTAGCATTTCCGTAATTTAACGTTGTAACATATGCATCATTCTATAATAAATTCAGCGTGTATTACACATCTGCTAAGTATTTCATTTCCACCTAACTCTGATCTTATAATTTTAAAAGTCAATGGTTGGTAATATTGTTGTTTTTTATCGATTTCGCATCACTAGTCACCCGAAACTGATGTGATCCTGGGATATGTATCAGCCATAGAGTGTCCAGCGCAGATACAAATAAGGAAGACGTTTAATTAATCGTCGATGGTTGTCGTTTTCTATGACCTCCTTGCGACAGTGTTAAATATTTCATTTGGTAGAGACATATGGAATTATCTTCCTTTCATCTCCTATTTTGTATTTTAACCATATTTTGCATAAGAGCTCAAATATCTACAAACAATTTTACACATCATAAGTCACATATGCGTCAATATCTGCAGCAACTTAACGTTTTATTAAATCAATAGTGGACACCACTCCAGGAATGTACACACAACAGGACAAATTAACAAATCTAGCAACATTATACAAATTACCTCGAGTTTCAGTTCATTCACTGTGAATACGTGGAATACAATCTAAACAGAAGCATCTATTCCAATGATTCAGTTCACGATATTACTTAATGTTTAAATGCAAATAACGACGATAAACTGCTGCACTATAATGAAAAATATTATATTTGATATCTGCTGGTTCAAGAAGGGCTAATGTCGATATTCACAAGTTTTATAGAATGGTTGGTTTTCTCTTCTGGCAGAAAATTGCATCTAAGTTAGAACTTCTGTATATTTTACAATTTCTGGTAAGATAATAGTTTTTAAAATCCTATATCGTTACTTTTAATTGGGCCCATACAGTTATAATTAATTTGAATGGCTTAAACCTTTTTTTACGACATTAGCCCTTTAGACAATTCCGAACATAGGTCTTTGACCTGACCTAAGCCTCAGTTGACTGTGTATTAGAGTATCCACACGCTGTGGACTACAGAATTATAATCATCTTTAAATAATGTATTAATAGTTAAAAATCCACATGCCTGAATTTTTATCCATTCTTTACTCTCCTTCAATAAATAAACAGATTAGCAATGGCACTGGTTTCGAAAAGTAGGAATAGCAATGTTTTTGCAAGAACAGTAGAGAATTACTGTTGTGTGGTGTGAAACAGTCATTTGAATATGTTTTATGTTATTTGTCAAATGTTTTCACATTATAAAAGCAAACATGAATTTAAAGCACAATATATCTTAATAATAAAAACAACAGAAATGACACGTAGGACCATAACTATAAAAAATAGCAAAGAAAGTGATGATTAAATTATTAATTTTCAATATCTGACTTAATCTCATCTTCGTAGTCTTTTGACCTTTCGTAAATGTTGTTTAGAAATATTTCATAATATATGCTGTAGGTTGAATTTATGAATGCTAGAATATCGTTCAAACGTAGACATATTCCTATCCAAGGACCGATGTCAACATTGGCTGCTATCCATGGATCTAAGACCACATCGCAATTTTACTCCACCGAGAAGACAAAACAATCTTAGACCAATGTAAAAATCAAGAGTTCAATCAAGAAAGGAGCGACTTTGACTTTGGCCTTTCTTATATTGAAAGAAGGGCCTTTAAAGCACATATTGACCATACAAACCGAAAATCAGTAAAAACTGACATTGACCCTTCTTGCTCACAGCTACAATTTTTTTTATATATGCGTAAGTTCGCTTCCTGCTTTGTTCTGTTCTCAGTTCTGTTCCAACCTTTGTACAGAAATAAGTTGTTATTTATTTATATATGACATAACGACCGAAAGACGTACTTCTTTTGATTTTGGAGCATCTAAAGTAGGCAACAGTTTTTCATCACAACTAACATAAACATCTCGCTAAAAGCTTCACAACAGCTTTTACCTCGTTTTGAAAATCAACATTTATGGCTTCCGCATGCTCTTTCCGTTTACTCATACGAATTAATTGAATTGAGTACTTATTGAAAATTCATCGATATTATGTCAGAATGCCTGAATCATAGCTTCAAGAACATACACAAAAACTCTCATGCTTAGCTGACCCCTTTAAAGCACTGCTGCTAATTTTGGAGTTATGAAATCTTTCCTCTAAGCTGTTTTACTTGTTCCAAGTAATGTGTTCTCGATCAGCGTTGGCAAATCTGCTTGCAAATACGTATTTGCATTAGAATAAAAAATGTATCGTTTTTAACGGTTCATAAGATGATGTCAAAGCAGTTGGGATGGAGAAATATTTAACACGTCTCTTTTCTTCCTCAATAGTTCCAACGCGTGTCGTCTCCTCTTTACGTCAGTTTTCTGAGGAAAGTTTTGAACACATGTTTCATGCCCTCTATTAAAAATATGCGCTTTTTAGGACTTTTAAAACCCCATCAACATGTTAACTATTTGAAAACGACGCGTTTACTAACAATATGGCATGTATGTAATTACTAGCACGCCGATACACCAGCTCGTGTTAGGCTGAGTCTACAAATACTGACAAGTTTTTGTGCAAGTCGGCACGGATTGCCGTCGTTCCACGAGCACGAAATTTTATTTACAATTGTTTTGACATCAAACTAACATTAAGAGGGTATGCGTTAGAAAAAAAGGCTTATTTTTGGGACCCCGTATGTGTATATATATATATATATATATATATATATATATATATATATATATATATATATATATATATATATATATAAAGAGCGGTTTACTCCAGCACCGTGTGACCGATTTCCATTAAAGTTGGAAAATCTACGTATTTTTCACTCAGAATATGCGAGTACTGCTAATTTTGCTGTAACTCCGCAAGATGACGCTGAAGAACAAAACGAAAGATGCATGCCAAATGCAACCCGCAACACTCTGCAGCAAGGTTGCATTTGTATAATTAAATAACTCCTAAACGAAGCGTTCTAGGACATTAAAACTAAAAGGTTGAAGCCAAAATGCTAAAAGAAACGTTTCTCACGCCGTAATCTACACAATGAGATCTTCTTGAACATTCTATTACATTTTTGCTTCGCCAGCGCTTCTTGATATTCCCCACCTGCTCAGAGACGTGCAAAATCTGCAACTAAATGTAAATGAGAGAGACAGAGAAAGTCAGAGACAGACAGAGAAAGACACAAAGATAGACTGATACAGGAACGGAGAGAGCAAGAAAGAGAGAGAGAGAGAGAGAGAGAGAGAGACAGAGTCACAGAGAGAGAGGGAAGTACGGTGAGTGAGAGATGGTGCGACTGTGAAAGAAAGAGAGAGATGATGGGTAGAAGAACATGTGCCGGGTTCCGCTAGTAATTTCCATATTTTATCCACACTAAACTAGAACCTATTATTAATTATATTTTTTTGAACTTTTCGATCGCAATTTAGACATACATTAATTACTCCACTTAAAGGGTAACTCTTTCATAACCTGTGAATTTTCGACAATGATTTTTGTACATAGGAAATGGTGGTGTTATTGGAGAACTTACTGAATTAAGTTTAGCAACTTAATCAACTGTGCCTCAATCACAAAATCCACCTGCAGAAATGCAGTTTTCAAATATATTTTCAGTTTGGTTTTCTCCTTATTTCATCGGTGATCGGTCTCTGAATTCTGAAAAACGATGATACTGCAAAATTAAAAATAAGAATATTTCTTAAATCAGCATCTTTTTATGCCATATTTCTATTAGTCACGCATGAATAAACTCTCCTTCGACACGAAAAGCTATAATCATGTCGGTCTTTGGGAAATGCATTCAGAAATATTCGAGTTTAGAACATGCTGAATGACGTAAGTAGATAATATACCCGCAATCAATACTCTTTTACTCACTTTGAGCAGAACTCCGTGTCAAAAAGCAACCCTCCGAGGTTGGTTTCAGTAGATTAAAATCTAATTTAAGTGCATCCACTATCTGGAGCAGGATTTTAGAGACTGGCTGCTCTGATCGGTAGTTTTCCGTAATTTCTCCGATCAACACCAGGCGAATGCCGTACAAACGTACAAACGGGCCTCGCACCGCGCGTGCGATCTTCTTTCCTTTTCCTTGTTCTATCCTCCCCTCTTACACACACTACACTACAATACACTACAATGGCGGGGGACCAGTCGGGAGTCAACAGCTTGTCCCGGCTGGGGCGGTGCCTCGCTGGTGGCAGGTACCTGAAAGGAGAAAACGTCGGCTTCAAATCGACGTGAAAGTCGGCGCCGGATCTCGCCATCCAGCTGGAAAAGAACACCGCCACCTGCCGTGATAAAAACGCATGCACTACACTTCCGGGACTAATGACCATAGCAGCTGACGCGCCCGCAAACCCGAAATCATCAATCAATTCGACCGTCCGAACGCGACGTCTTCCCTCTCGCACATCCGCCTAAGACGCCGGCCCACCACAAGAACCAGCGGTTTTTACTCGGCTCCTATTCAGTGGAATGATGCAACGCTGCCATCTCTCAAACGCCGCCTGCCCGCCCGCCCGTGGCGGCGCACGCGTGCCGGCGTGCGGGAGGGCGGGCGGAGACAAACGACTCCGTCTTTCGGGGCACGCGCCGCGCAGACAGAGGGCACTCGAGGGAAAAGAAGGCGATTGGGCGTGGAATTTATGTCGCGAGCGCTTTGGACTGCGTATGCGACGGGGTCGTAAATGTCGTGGCTGAATGACGTTAAGAGGCTTGGCATTAGGCATTTGCGACTTCTCTCGTGTCATACTTCTTATTTAGTTGGTGTTGGGAAGACGCGTATGTGGACTCCATTCAGAATGACGAAGTACTCTACGAGTCTGTTTGTTTATTGGTAAGGTTATCACTTAAATGTTTGTAATGTAGTGAGAGTGAATTAGTAGTTTTTACATCTGAACCAGGTAACAAATAGGGAGTTTTAGCACCTTGCTTAAGATAACATCATTAAACTATTGACCATATGATAAGGTCTACCTTAGGCCTAAAGTAGACGACACGTGATGTCAACATCCACCACGTACTATTAGAACATAACATTGCTACATTGCTACTCGTGTCGCTAAAACATTCTGATGTCTACTTTTTTTAACTTACGGTATCCTCATCCGAGTCAAACACCATCCTTACTAAGACTAATTTTTTTTATTGCCGTGAAATAGTGAAAACAGTAATCAACTTCTACGTAGAATTTATGGAAACAAGCAACGATGTCCTCTCGACTTGGAGAATTCAGTCATTGCGAAGTGCAGTACTGATCACTTTACACACTGCATTGTATTTTTCCAGAGATTAATTTTCCCAGTTTGCAGGACCTGTTAATCTACCTCTCATACGTCTTCAAAGCATACGTTAGAAAGGGAGTTCCATTTGGATTCCATCTTGCATTCAATTTGGATTCATTAGATGTAGACATTAAAGAATTTTTTTCAACCAGTACGGTAGGGCGATTCAGAACCCTGGCTTCGGGAGAAGCCCGATCGATGATAATTCCATTTTGGTGGCTAAACAGGTCTAGAAAATTGCAGAGGGTCTGTAGGTTTCCAAACGTGGTTTTCTAACTGCAGTGCAATTTGCTATTTGTTCATGGTGCTCTCGGCTTAGTTGTTAATGAACGAGAAATTAACTAAAATGTTATGCTGTAGCTTTGCAGACCCGGACACGCTTTAACGAGGACACCGTACAATTCGTTTGTATACTCGAATTTCTGCTTTGGAAGTGAAATATGCGCAATTGTATTGCAGTGGTACTAGACAATGAGGCAAACTAAATTCCATTTAGGTCACGAACGTGAAAATAGCCAATAATCTAATTTTTATTTTCACGATCTGTAATTTCCAACAATGTGGCCGCCACTCCTATTAATATACTATAACCACACTGTACTAAATCCATATAAATAAAATATAAATATATATTAATATTTTCAAGCCCATGATTTACTAGCGCTTACTGTTTACCCATAAGACTAGTATATTTGTTGCATACAATGACACTAAAGAAGGTGGTGTCAGGATTTAACTGAAAATTTTTCAAGTAACATTATGATCAAAATAAGTAGTTAAGATTAATCATTACTTATTCCTGTGATAAATAATTAAAATGAATTCTACTGTACAGCAATAGACCTGAAAATGTGTGTGCAGTAACTCCCGAAACATCGTCTGAAGACTATCAAAAATGTGTTTAATGTTAATGTTTCCTATTATGAAATAAACAAATCCTGAAACTTCTGGTGTCTAAAATATTTTTTGTCATTTCTTTAAACAACAGGCCCCTTAAACATTTATTACTCATGGTTAAATATAGTTAAGGGGGAAATATTACACGGTATACCACACCATATTTCAAATTAATAATTTATATTTTCAGTTAGATAAACAGTTTCAAAACGTCCCGCAGTTAACTGGAGTTTTTAATGTTCAAATTATAAAGATAATGGCAAAACCTTTTACATTTCCTAGTACGCCTTAAGAAGGTTTAGAGTTCTTATGAGAAAAGTGTTTGTTATACAAATGTACACAATGTTGATTTGAAACCCGGCCTCCATGTGTTATTTATTGCCAGACATCTTTTTTCACTGTGATGTGGCCTAACTTAACCTATTCATTCCCAAAAGGACCTTGAGTTATAAAGGTTAGCAGAATGCAAATTCGACATTTATTTCACAGCACAAGTTCTGTAGTTCAAGCAAGATAGATGCGTTGCAAGTGATGTAACAATTTTAATACAAGTCAAAATGAATATTAAAATATTAGCAGCTGTTAGTGAGCAGTTCATGCAAATGTACCCTGGCAAATTAATGTCATTTATCTAAAACTTTTTTAATTACACTCATTTTTCAAACTCTGTTACATTGTAATTCTTGGTGCATTTAGTTCATAAAAATGTTCTCTCTTACGTAAAATGAAGTGAGCGCAAATGAAGTCATTTAAA
Organism: Teleogryllus occipitalis; assembly: GCA_011170035.1. Taxonomy (NCBI): domain Eukaryota; kingdom Metazoa; phylum Arthropoda; class Insecta; order Orthoptera; family Gryllidae; genus Teleogryllus; species Teleogryllus occipitalis. Next base: position 8,933 of record BLKR01003579.1, on the reverse strand, counting down.
AATTATTTTATATAAAACCCATTCTAAATTAATATGAAATAAAACTATGAATGTAAAGAAAATATTCGTCCTACTGAATAGCATGTTTTTTTCGTAATTGTTGAATTCCTTATCTCCTGAGTCTGGGCTATTTTTCGGTGTTGTCCCCACCTCTTCTCAGCTTCCATGTATTGACGTCAAAGGCAATTTCCTTACATTTTTCAATTTTTCGATCTTATAATGTTAAATTGAAATATAACTTCAAGAATATTATAGAAGAGCCTGCTATTGTAATGCAAAATTTCGTTGAAAAATTGTTCGTTATTTCTCTCTCTCCATATTTCTTTCTCTCTCTCTCTCTCTCTCTCTCCATATTTCTTTCTCTCTCTCCATATTTCTTTCTCTCTCTCCATATTTCTTTCTCTCTCTCCATATTTCTTTCTCTCTCTCTCTCCATATTTCTTTCTCTCTCTCTCTCCATATTTCTTTCTTTCTCTCTCTCTCCATATTTCTTTCTTTCTCTCTCTCTCCATATTTCTTTCTTTCTCTCTCTCTCCATATTTCTTTCTTTCTCTCTCTCTCCATATTTCTTTCTTTCTCTCTCTCTCCACATTTCTTTCTCTCTCCATATTTCTTTCTCTCTCCATATTTCTTTCTCTCTCCACATTTCTTTCTCTCTCCACATTTCTTTCTCTCTCCACATTTCTTTCTCTCTCCACATTTCTTTCTCTCTCCACATTTCTTTCTCTCTCCACATTTCTTTCTCTCTCCACATTTCTTTCTCTCTCCACATTTCTTTCTCTCTCCACATTTCTTTCTCTCTTCGTATTTTTTCTCTCTCCATATTTCTTTCTCTCTCCATATTTCTTTCTCTCTCCATATTTCTTTCTCTCTCCATATTTCTTTCTCTCTCCATATTTCTTTCTCTCTCCATATTTCTTTCTCTCTCAATATTACCTCAATAATTCTTTATCCCTCAATATTTCTCTCTCTCTCTCTCTCTTTCCCTCTCTCTTTCCCTCTCTCTTTCTCAACACACCATACACAACAGAAAATGAAAGGACAATGGACTCTTACTTCAATGTAACTTAACGAACAAATCCTTCACAACTTATCTAGAACTGAAGGAAGAAATGCTCTTCCACAAATGGGTTTTCTTCCTCCCGCCGTTGCTATCGCGGCGGGCCGCACGGCATGTGCCTGCGTTGCGCTTTCGGGGCAGGGCCGGGTGGGCAGCGACCCGCGCAGCGCACGAGGCGAGGCGAGGCGAGGCGCGGCCAGGCCGCTGCTGGCGCTGCCTCTATCCGCGGGGGCATCATGAATTTGCATGAGCGCCGGCGGCGGCGCATCTGTATCGCGGAACGGACTTTATACTCGATTGGTGGTGATCTCGTCGTGTGGCGGCGGCGCGGCGCCGACGCGCGCGTCTCCGGAAGCCGCCGATGATTGCATCGCCCGCAGCCCCGATGAAATGAGGCGGCGGCGGCAGCGGTGGAAATCAAAAGAAGCATTTGATGGAAGCGCGCAGGAACAAAAATAAAACAGAGGGTCAGGCGGTGTAAAATAAATTGGGAAAGAATGATACGAATGAGAACTGAAAAATTGAAGTATCACATGAAAATATATTTGTCAGAGCTATTAATCAACATAATTCAACAAGTGAATAGTGCAAAGTCTTATCAAAATGATTAGTGGGATAAACTAATAGTATATATGTAACAGAAGTTAACTACAGTTTTCCCCATTATTATCACTAGGAGCGGACTATGATGAGGTAGGATATCGTCAAAAATGATAAATAAAATGCCCTTAAAATGTTTTAAAAGTTCACACAAAGCAAAGAAAAATGTAAAAAATTAAATCAAAACCATTTCAAATTAACAACTCAAACTGTTAGTTATGTTACTGATGTAATCGAGGCTTCTTCCTTCTGTTCAAGTTAACTCAGCTTGCAGACTTGGGGTTTGGACTGTTCTTTACCAGAAAATCTCTTTCTTTAGTTTTCGGGAAAGGGGCTGAACCAATAATAGCTCAGATGGGCATCGTAGGAACCTTAGATCATATACGACGGCTGACATATGCTACTCAGGAATTCTGTGGAGATCAATTGTTGTATCTAGTAAATATTATTTGAAGCAAATACCATTAAAATTATATTAAAATCGATGAAATCATCGAAAATGATTTAAAATGACGGAAAATGATAAAAATGACTCATTAGTCGAAATGGACCAAAAAGGCAGGAAACTACCTGGCGGTCCTCTTAACAACTGACCGCGACGAGACGAACAGAAATTTCAATAGTAACGGAGGATTACTCCAACAGCGCTCAACACCCAAGAAGGGGTTAAGAGACGCGTTGCGTCGTGAGTTGACGCAACAAATGTAAAAAAAAAAAATCATCATAGTCCACATAATTATATATTGTTATAAACAAAAAGTAAGCTTCCACGTGCTTGCAAACTGTTACTATTCAATGTTTTGAGACTGTTAAAATGGCTTCTTTGAATTCTTGCAAGGAACAAATAATCCCATTTTTTATTTTATTTATTTATTAGGGTCTCATTAACTTCTAGGTCATGACCGATCACATGATTAGTACAAACAATTAACAATGTTTCAAGATGTCATGTATATATATATATATATATATATATATATATATATATATATATATATAACATAATACAAGTACATGTATTACAAAACGATACAAAAAATATGGACAATTCTTTTTACATTAATATATGATAACAATATAATGGTGTAATATATGGATAAGTATTATTCAAATTGATATGAAAGAAAGTGAAAAGTGAAAAAACTTGCTATAAACAACATATTTCTGGATTATTTGATAGATATTTTAATTAACATAAATCTATTTTATATTTTGTTAATTTTATCATAGTTTCTATTTGTATAAGCTGTATGCAATTTTTAATTTAATGAGCAATTGTATAATTTGTCAAATTTGAATGAGTAAATGAAATTGAGTATCTGAAACCAAGAATCCCATTTTTGTTTCCCTTTTACTTATTACAGAAGCCTCCTGTCTTTGAAGCATGCGCGTAGTACTTTCGTCAATTATGCAAAGAGTAGAAACTGTAAAAATTCAAGAGCCATCTACTCATTTCTTATTACTAATTTTCCTGATCATTTGTCATACGAATAGATGTGTTGAAAGGCGAAGTTTGGGACGTGTCCTATGACTCAATTTAATGGTAAAATAAGCTTAATTTTTTGCTTAAATCAACTATTTTTTAAGTTGTATGATGACTGTCTAAATCCAAAAATAAAAGGATTTGCGTAGAAGAATGATTAAGCAGTGCATTAATTGTAATTCTGCAACAATATTTTGCAAAGTAATTGTTTTAAAATTACGACATTAATTATTTTCAAAATACAAAGCACAATAATGGATGGTATTGTACTCTATATTTCATATTCATTAATCATGCTGAATACCCCAGTCCTCCAATATCTGTATCTAATATCAAAATTCAATATCTCGGATATTCACAATGTTTCATGACAAGTACAATGGAGAAGGATGTATATAAATTTGTTAAAGGTCCATCGGTTGATTCTGATAGCGGATAAGGATAGATCATGCGTGATACACTGTCGTTTTGATGGGAAAAGCTGTTTGGGTAACTTTGTGGAATTAAAGAACTTATTAAAAATAACATACCAGATCCCTCAATCTCTAGAATATTCATCGAGATAATGACGTTTTTCTCAAGTCCTTGCTTGGTCGAAAGAGCCCTACGTCAATTTACTCTGTGGAGGCTGATCCTCCCCTCCCCGCTCGACAATACGTGTTGAAGGATAACACATACTAAATGTACATCATCATTTTATTAGTTTTAGAGTTATTAGTTGTTTTTTAATATTCAATTCTATTAAAACATAGAAAGCATATTGCTCTCCTAAGATGCTTACGCAAAGATAATAGACATCGTAATTTCGATAGACATATTGGCAGTGGGAAAAAAGCAACGCAGATATGGTGAGATAGAGTGAAGGTTGAATAGTTCCTGTGCCTACACTGGGAGAAGCCGAGGCTGTGGGTGTGGGCGTGAGTTTTGGCGCGAACGACAGCATGACCGTGGATGCGATCGGAAGTGGAAGTGGGAGCGGGTGTGGAGGCAGAAGTGGGACCGGAGTTGGAATGAGAGCAGAAGTGGAAGCAGGACTTGGAGAGAGATCGGGAACTGGAGTTAGGGAGCGGAAGTGACCATGAACGGGAGTAGCAGCAGGAGCGAGAGTGGGTGAAGAATCGGGAGCGGGAGTGGAATGAGAGCGGGATTAGGAGCGGGTGCGGATGTGAGGGCGGGGGTGGAATTGGGCGCAGGGGGAGGTGTGGGAGAGAGGGCGGGAGCGGGAGCAGAAGCAGGAAGGGAGTACATACGGAAGCCGTATTGGCGGCGAGGCGTTGGAGCGCGCGACGGTGGCGGCAGTAGAGATGGTGACCGCAAAGTTGTGGGCTAGGAGCGACGGCGGGGGCGGGGTCGTTGGAGGCGATTGTGGTCGGGGAAGCGGCGGGAGCGAAGAGCGTGGGCGAAGGTGAGGGCGAGGGCGGCGGCGGCACGGCTCGCGTGGCTCCAGGAGCGCTCCCCAGGGTAAACACTCGCTATCGACGCGCGCACGAGGCGTCGCGACGCGAGGCGACGCCACGGCCGCGGCGGCGACGAACGACGCGGCGCCCACGGCCTAATTCGTCCCTGGGGCACATGCCCACGCGCAGTGGCGGTGAAGGCAGGCTGGGGGGAAATATACGGAGCCGGATGTCGGAATTTAAGGGAGACTGCGGTGGATTAGCAGGTGGAAGACGTAATGCAGGTTGTCTTTAAGTGAATCTGAAAATTGATGTCGAATGGGACGTAGATAGATGTAGTGGAGGTAGATGTTGATAAAGCTACATTTTATGTTAAGATACATAACAAGTGAAAGCAGTTGTATAGAAGCTGAAAATGTAGGCGCTTAAAAGGAAACGAAAGAAAATAAACGAGGGAATGGGCATACACACTTTCCCAATGCAAAATCACCAAATTAATATATGCCATATCTCAGAAACCTCTGGAGTATGTAGAGCGGGTTAGAGCAATCATTTTGTTTCAATGAATATTTAGTGTAAAATTGCATAACACGGAGTTTTGTATGCATTTGTATATGTAGCATTTGCTTACGATTTTTCGGCAACCTTGAATACACGAATGATCGTCAGATATATGAAATCTCTCTGACTATGTTAGAACAACATTTGTCGAACGTCTATGCATAAAAAGATTCCTAAAACTGAGGAGAATTTGTTACATTAATAAATTTTAAATGCAATTTCACACTTCATATTCTTTGGTAGAAATTGATCACTTTTGACCCCTCCGAGAAGGTTGAAACATTCATTCTGAGATTCCTGTAGTGATATATCAGTTATTGCAGCGGCACTTTAGAAAATATCAGATGGTTAGGTTTCAGAAGTAGGATGAAACCATAAATGTCACGCAAGAAGATTCGTTAAGTACTGTATTTCCTTCTCGATATCCAATAATTAAAATACAAGTAATTAATCATCGTTATTGCACTTGTGAGTGGTGGTGAATGAAATATAACTCGATTTTTAAATGTTTAGGAGGAATATGGTGGTTATAAATAATTGAGACATTAAGGTATTTCAAATCAACAAGATAATATTCAAAGTGCTAAAAGCCGTGGTATAGGTATTATGAAATAATGTCTAAACAGGGAATTTTTAGCAGATGGACAATGATAAATTTCGTATAAAATTGCAAACAATGTAGCCTAAAAACACACAACAGTAAATAGGAGAACGTTTTAAAGTGGTGTCAACCGAATAAGGTTTGCAGGAAGCGCTGATGGGTGTGTGGCAGTCTATTACTCGCGACAAAAAAACGAATGGCGGACACGGTATGAATGGACGTCAATTCGCATTGTGTCTCTATCCCTTATCTCCATGTTTTATGGCACCACTCCCTGTTTTAATCACACCTATCCGTGGTTTCTTTTTATTTTCTGTCCATGAAATTTTTGTCAATTTAATTTACTCACTCACACTTGCACCTCTGCGCTCTCGCTTAGAAGCTCTTACTTTATATGGGTCTCTAGTTTAATTATTATAAATAATATATTATTATAAATAACATTATAAACAACCAAGATATAATATGATATAGTGAACAATGTTATTTATGGTAGTAAGAAAACCCGAATTAAGGCTAAACGACCGAAACTTTTGCTCCAAAAATGTAATATTTCTAGCCTAAAATCGAAAATTCCCTTTTTCAGTGACTGTTTTTCTTAAATATTACCCGTTTTATTGTTTGATGTTGCCGTGTTTAACTTATCGATTTAGTATCCCATTTGCTAATACTTTTTTTCCTCTTTGATGAACTTCCAAATACTACTTCTTCAAACCAGGATCTCATTCAAATATACCTAGTGAGTAATCAAAATATAATTTACTGGATTCCAGTATCATCCAGTTCTCCTAAATCACAACAAAATTAAATTTATAGCTTAGCAATATGATAATTATATTTAGTAAGAATTCTCGTTTCTGTCTTAAAATAAATATTCTGAAAATACTTCTCTATTAAATGTGGAAGTAGATAATTTCATTATTTGTGAGAACTTTAAAATGCGAAATGCCATATTTCGCTCTATAAATTCTTCGTATCTTCAAGAACAGTTTCTTAGCCGTTGGCAATTAATAAGGGTGGAAAATGATTAAAATAACAGAAAAAACTGCTGGTCCATAAAATAGACTAAAATCATAAAATCTGTAACTTAAGATAACACATCACATAAAATGTAAAAAAGAAAAAAATATTTGCTGGTTTGGCGAAAAAAGCATTGATTTCGCCAAATTATGCGAGATGGATCACATGAGATTGATGAAACTGGACTACGATAAATTCGAAAATAGGTAAAGAACGTTTAAATGGTAAAAATATATTACACTGTATAAATTCCTGTCGTGCACTACATCTTCAAGAAAAGTTGCATAACAATTAAGAAGAGTGGAAGTATGCATAGCTAAAGGTAGATTAAAACACGGAATGGAAATAAAGACAGTCTCTAATATATATAGATAGTTAATTCATTTAATTTGCTTTGGGCATTAGGCCCGGTGGCAAATTCTTCACACTTATTATAAATCTAATACAATAATAATTATTATAAATCTAATACAATAAAGAACACAAAAACACATACAGTACAAAACGTAGTATAATATTATTTCATTTAAGGCATGTCTACTAAATGAGGCCCTTAACAGACTACTGATCTTATCGCTTACAACACTATTACTAGAATTTAATCTTAACCTAAAAATCTTGATGACTCTAGGAAGTTTCCATTAGCGATGCAGGGAAGCTATTTCATGACTCGATAATCCTATTTACAAAAGTTTATTTCAGCATCAGCTTTCGGTTTCCTTGGATGTATTTTTCTAATATGGTCGTGACATGCTAAGTAAACGGGTTCATGCATTCTTTCCTGAATTTCTCTCCATGCCGGATTTTTGTCTAAAGCTTTGTACAATATGCACAACCTTGCTTTTTCCCTACGGATCGCCAATGATTCCCATGACGATACTTTGTTGGAAATATTTCCTAACGAATTTCCCCTTTTAACAAATTTTGCTCTACTTTCCAAACTCTTTTGATGGAGTTTATTTGGCCCTTTCCATATGGATTCCAACACGCCGCTCCGTACTCTAACACTGGTCGCACAAAGGTTGTATATGCTAGTTCTCCTGATTTACTACTTCCCTTCTTTAACACTCGCATTAAAAATTGTAAAGATTTTCACGACTTCCCAACAGTAAAGTTGACGAGCTCCCCCATCCAAGATGTTGATTAATTATCACCCCCAGTTATTTACAACTAGTTACTTGTTGAATTATCTTGTCAACTCCCTCCTACTTAGCTGCCCCTTTATTTCTACTACGCGTAAAACTATTTTGCATTTATTCGGATTTACCTTCATTCTACTGATTTTACCTTGATTCGATACGTTCTGGATCTTTCTGTAAATAAGGCAGTCGTTCCCAGAGTAAGTCAGGCAACTCTTTCTGACAGGCTGTTTCCCACCCTTTCGTGCCAGTGATTTAGAAAATCCTTAGTATCATTCTCGAGTCTAGCCTTATTATGTCAAGATTTTCAAGAATCAATTATAGCGGATTACACTAAATAAATGAGAGCAAGAGAAAGAGAGAGAAAGAAAGAACAAAAGAGGGAAAGAAAGAGAGTGAGAGAGAAACTTAAAAGCGCAGTGAATAACAAATAAATGTAGTAGTAGTGGTAGTAGAGATTTGTGATTTTTTATTTAAGTGAAGTATATTGCATTTTGTCGCTGAAAATAGCGATATTTTGTTGAAAATAAAGACAAAGTTAGAAATTGATCAGAAACTAATGCAATAAAAACTACTAATAGTTAAGATGACGAAAACGTTCACTTCCACTTGCAATTATCGTAAGAAAATAAAACATACGAAACGTTCTTAGAAGCTGTCGTGAAAACTATCTATCATGCCCCTGACTCTATTATCCCAAACAATGTTAACTATGCCTGATCCCGCCCTGATTAACAATCTAAAGTTCGCGAACCCGATTTGCGCCTCCTTGCCCCTACCCTGCCCCGCCACCGCTCTGCGCATCCCGCCCATTCTATCAGGGCGCGATCCACTTTCACTTTCCCACTCCCACTCCCTCTTTGTTTCCCCTCCTCCTCCCTCTCTGGCGGGCGCGGAGGCCCCGCCTTCCCGCCGAGTTAGAGTCGCGCCGAAAGGCTTTTAGGCCGTCGCGTCTGCCGCGCGATGCTTAGGCACGAACACTAAAATCACTTCTCCCCTCCGGCAGCGCAGCGCACTGGCAACGCCGCGCCCCAACGCAGGGACTTGGTGGCCCAAACAGACCCGGAACGAT